>APFE030967633.1:98508-164629 GCA_000404065.3 Pinus taeda | reverse complement strand
AAAGAATACATCAGTTAACTCAGTGCATGGACAGTTCAGTGGAGAGAAGTGTTAGAGGTGAGTGAAAGGGCAAGACATCTATCAGTTGTGACTATAGTTGTGCATGAGATTTGCACAATTAGTGGGATTGAGTAATGCAAATGAGGATTGCATGGTATACAAAAGGGAAATACGAGTTTGGTTCAACCATTCATCAGTATTCTCATGCAGGATTGCGCAGTGGAGGCAGGCAAACAACGGAGGATATTTGAGCCAGTGATTGATTCAAATCTGAGCTAGTTTGTGTGTAACAGGTGGAGAAAGTAATGAGTACTTGTGAGGAGTATTGTACTATGTATTGTTACATGTTCTCAATCAATATAACATACAGATAGTTGGGGGATTTAAGCTTTATGCTTTCCCCGGGTACATATTGTGTTGATATGTGTGATTGATGCTTCAATGTGCGCATGCAATTGTTTCTTAATTCCACAAAATTGATGATTAGTGTAGAGGAGGTTATGTATTATGCATGCATTTCGCAAATAGTGTATAATCAAGATAATCTCTATGAATAAGTGTCATATTATTCAAAATTCTACAATTCGAGCCTGCATTTCAGGGCCATGGATCTCTCCTCTTGTAAACGCCAGACCTGGAGAAGCTTTCCAATCCTCCAGAGGCCTCCGACAAGGTTGCCCTCTCTCTCCTTATCTCTTCATTCTAATGGTTGAATCCTTCAGCAGGGCGTTGGACTTCAACCGGAGGGTTGGCTTAATCACAGGAATAAGATTTTGGGACGGGGTCAAGAACATAAATCATTCACAATTTTTCGATGACACCTTGCTGATTGGAGGGGCCTCCACTACAATAGCCAAGCGCTTCAAAACTCTCCTTGACAAATAGATGAGCTACTTTGGTGGAATGGTAAATATTTTGAAAAGCTGCATATATGCCTGGAACACAACAATACAGGTGCTCCACAATATTGCCAACCTCTTTGGAGTCACATGTAAGTATGATTGGACTTACTTCTCTTACTTGGGCATGCCTGTAAGTGCTGGACCTTTGAGAGCAGAAGTCTGGGACATAGTACTCGACAAAATGAAAAAAAAATTACAGCAATGGGGATCCATTTGGCTCAACCTAGCTGGTCGCCTCATTCTTCTCAAGTCAGGTATATCTTCCTTCCCCCTATATCATTTTTCTCTTCTTCAAGCTCCGGCCTCCTTCCACAACAAAATGGAAATCGTCCTTCGCCAATTCCTGTGGTGGGGGGGAAAAATGACAAGAAGAAATTCAACTTGATTAATTGGAAGCAGGTGATCCAGCCCCAAGACCGAGGAGGTCTTGGAATTAGATCTCCTAAATTTCTCAATTTAGCCTTTGGAGGCAAAATTGTCTGGAGACTCATTACTGGACTCCCAGCATGGTGGAAAAAAGTTCTGGAAATTAAATATCTTAATTTTCCTAGACAGCAGCTTCTTGATTGAGATATTCCCAATAGAGACTCCTCCAAAATTTGGCGATTATGAAAGAGAGTGATTCCACTAATTGCTCAAAATACTTCTAAAATCCCCAAGGGAGGTGCAAGAATCAATATTGGAGCTGACAGAATCATGGGTCAGCAACCAATAAACAGACATGGGGGAGTCCACCCTATCCTTTCCTTTTTGAAAGAACAGGCATACAATTCCTGGACCAGATCTCCCAATGGGATCCTCACACCCTTCTTTGGTCAGGTTGGGCCTTCCCAGCCATACCCAATGGCCTTAACATAAGTCTTTCTACCCTTCAATCCCATTTGCACAGTATAGCCCCTGTCAAAAAGAACGATCTTGATGGGTTTCGTTGGGACCCATCTGGATCCTCTTACACCATCCAAGCTTCTCACCATTACATTTGCAACATCAACTTCCCCATGCCAAGTTGGAACCATTGGAAGGTGGTTTGGAAATCCGAGGCAATTCCAAAAATTAAGTTTTTTCTCTGGACCCTCCTCAAAGGGAAAGTCCTCACAGCCGAAAATTTGCAAAAGAGGGGAATCAATGGCCCCTCTCGATGTCCTAACTGCTTAGCTGCTGAAGAATCAATGCATCATATCTTTATTGAATGCCCTTTTTCCATCGAATGTTGGAGGAATTTATCTCATAACAATCAAATCCCATGGAACACCCAAAACACCCTAGGAAAAATTCTTTACAAATGGAAAAAAAAACTACCCTTGGCAGCACAAGAAAAATAACACAGTGAATAGAGTCTGGGATATTCTCCCCACAACATGCTATGGAATATTTGGCTGGCACAAAATTAGAAGGTATTTAAGGATAAGGATTCGAATGTTAGAAGTATTTGTACCAAGGCAAGGAGTCTTGCCCTTGAGATCATCTCAGTTAAGAATCCAAGAAGTGTAAATGTCAGTGAACTCAGCATAGAAGAACACATTTTCATTGGACACCTGTTTGACCAAAACACCAGCAATCAAAAGGGCAACACTGTTAGCAACAAAAACAACAATGTTTCTCCTAATTGGAAGATCAGGCTAAAAGAGGAAGAATTTGCAGGTTGGCTTAAAAACAACAATAGGTATTATCTCTGTTTCGATGGGGCCTCAAAATTGAATCCCGGGGTAGCAGGGGTGGGAGGAGCTATTTTTAATTCTAATGGGGATAAAATAATCTCATTTTAGTGGGGTCTTGGTCACACATCCAATAACAGAGCAGAAGCCCTGGCCCTTTACCAAGGTCTTATCCAACTTGGGAAGCTTGGTATAGACACAGTCACAATATTGGGAGACTCGGCGATAGTTGTCAGTGTAATGGTCCAGAACAGGGATCTTCCCAATGCTATCCTTCAGTAGATTATCAGATGGTGCCAAATCTTAGGAAACACCATAAAAGATGTGCGTTATTATCATATTTTGCGATCTCTCAATAAAATTGCTGACAGTCAAGCCAACAAAGCCTGTGCCAGACCATTGGGCTCCCTTATCTGCAATGGTGTGGAATCATTTCAGCATATACCATGATGAAGAGACCTCCGAGATTCGATCAACACCTCAGCTCATCCGATGTGATAGTTTGGTCAAAGATTGTCCTCATTCCACCTGTGACTAAGATCTGCATAGGGATATGGCAGTTTTTTGGAATCATCACTTCCTCACCACTCGTCAGTGGACCGACTGTCCTTCTTCCTCCCAACCATCCCTCCTCTGCACTTCCAAATTGCTCTCCTGATTCTCCTTATCTCTTTTTCGGTTCTCCCCCCACACTCTTCAATCTCCATCTTGAACTCTATATATGCCCCTTTTCTCACCCCTTTCCACATCCTTTTTGTCCCCTGCTCTGCCTTTTCGATTTCACGCCATGCTCGCATCCGTCGCAAATCGCAGCTCACATCCGTCGCAGATCGCGTTCATCGCAGATCTTATTCGTCACATATCACATCCATCGCAGATCGCAGATCGTAAACAGAGTTTGAATAGCTAAGAGCCCAGCAAAGAATTTTGGACAACAAGATGGACATTCAACAGATGATCATGGAGGCAAAGATTGAAATCAAAGCAGGCTTATAAAAGAAAAATACAAGGCTGATATAAATCTATTCCTGCACAGGATTTCATTTTTACATGAACAGTTTAGACTACTTTCAAATAGATGCACCCATGCTGAGGAGTCCATAGAGATACTGAGATATGATGGAAAAGAAGAACGCCCTGCGTGGAGATGAAGAGGATCAACCCGAATAGTCGACAACGAGGCAAATGAGTCATACAAATATAGATTGAAAATGTTCTGCAAAATTTGTTTTCTTTTGTTTCAGTTTGTAAGGGTTTATTTCAGTTTAAATTTCACCTCAAAGCCTAGAACGTAGGAGCAAGGAGGTTTTGTAACTATAACTCCTACTCTCCTCGTACTTCTTGGCATCGTATTATGTACCTAAGGGGAATAGCCTTCTCCACTCTTTTTTGAAATATAATATAGCAACCGATGATGTTAAAAAAAAAGGGTACTCTAAACCTAGTAATGATCCATTACCCTAGAAATTGAATCATAGTTGTTTCATTCATATTAGTTATTAGTATTATTGGGATCCTCCCTCAGGGTATAATATGGGGCTGAAGAGCTTATTAGAGAAATAATAGTGTTAGTATAGTAGCCATGAATGTAAATTCAACTATGTCCATTATGTTTTCTATTATTAAACAAGGACCATTAGGTAGTTATGGCAAAATAAATGTAAGAATATCATATCAAAGATGGTCCACTAAGTAGTTTTCATGTGGTCATGGACAAGGTTTTCTAGCTAGCTCTAAATAAGGATGGGGTCTTCCTTATGAATCATGTATATGAGCATATTGTATTTGGAGATCAGTTCATTAGGAGGTTACCCCCTCTAAGAGGCAGGTGAACAAGGGTATATTCCTTCCATAAAATGATCATTATACAATGTTTCCTTACCTTAAGGGTGTAACAACCCTAGGTTAAAATTTCATGTAATAAAAGTTAATAAAGATAAAATAAGACCACAGTCAAGGGACACTTATTATAAGCTGGTTGTTGGGAAAAATATCCTAGTGGGCATCACTTGTTGTGTTTATGGCTAAGGGGAAATTGGTAAAGGCGATGGAAAATGATTTTAAAAGGAAAAAAGGTATTTTTGGCATTTTATTTATGAAAATAATGGAAAATAGGAAAAAAGAAAGGTGAAAGGTCACACGTTGCATGTGAGGAGGAAAATGAAGGAAAATAATTGAAAATTGAATAAATTAGAGGCAACATCAATAAAAATACATCAGAGCATCAATTTGTAGGCTTTTTTCAGTTCAATTTTGGAATTAGTCTCAGAGAGGAGAAGAGCACCAAGAGGATAAGGAAAGAAAGCAAGAAAAGGAAGGACAACGAAAGCAAAGGACAACAAAGATCAAGCAAGAAAAAGTTGGATCAAGTAGCTTCAATAGGAATACTTGTAGGTAACAGGTTGCATGTATGATTTCATAGCTAGTTTTGATGTGCATGTTGGTATTTGGTTCTTTTATTGTCATTGGCATGGATTTTTCTAGGTTTCGATAATGGATTTTAGCCTTGCCTTTCCATTTCTGGATAGACATGGTGTGATGGGACTTTTCTCGGTTTTAGTTTTGGATCGTCAGGAGATTTTGGATCTGGGTGAAGTGGTCTCAGGAAAATTTCAAAAGGCCTAGGAATCCCTTGATCGGTAATGGCGGGATACATGGTAAAGCCTGAGGGTGGAGATGGGAAAATTCCTCAACGTATTGGAGAAAAAATTATGAGGCATCCAAGCTTGGTTTGGTTTTGTGATCTCAACATCAGTTTATGTGAGATCACGGTATGGTGAAGGTGGAGGTAGTTTAACATCTGGATTACCTTGGTTGTTTATGGATTGCTTTATCCCATGATATCCCACATTCATGCTTGGAATATGGAACGAGGGTGATTGGATGAAAGAAATATTTGGTTCAACCAATTTATGTTAGGGTGGTATGTGGAAGTCCTGAACCTAGTTGGATTTTGTCTATTTTTAATAAGAGCTAAGTTTCTCTTGCTTTTGATGAGTAAATGTACTTGTTATTATGCGGCTTTAATGGTTGTTGTCTCATTTTTATTTATCTATTTATATGTTGGCTATAAGCATGGTTATTTGATAGTTCTTAGTCATGGCTCTTTCCATGTTTTTACTTGTAACTAAATGAATAACGAATGCAAGACCTAATCGATCTTATGACAACTAATGTAAGAAGGCAATGATCCTTCGTCTTAAACCTCAGATAAGTATTCATCTCTTTATTCTCAAACTTGCATTCATAACCTATAGGTTGTATGTTTACCAAGTGTTTAACGAAATTTCAGTCCTAGTTGGGAAAGGTCAGGTCAAGTCCTAGTTTCAGTTTTGGTTTACAAGCATTGTCTTCATGCCTTTTATGAGTTCTGGAAGTTTTATGGAGTTCTAGGCAGTGATTGGTTCCTAGCCTTGGAAAATAACCTTAAATCTCACAATCTCTAGCATAACACTGGTAGAAAAAGGCTATAGTTGCACTCAGGTAGGCTCATGGGAGTGACTGGAGGCTCTCAGTCGCTTGAAGGGCTTGGAAAGGGAGCGACTAGGGCTTTAGGTTAGTGAAAAAGAGAGTCATCTCAGGGCTTGGACACCTGGAGGGGTTGGGTTTCTCCTCGAGGTCCTCAAGCACTTGAGGGAAGTTAGTAAGGTCTCAAGTTGTCGACTCCATTTCCTTAAGGTAATATAGGAGGTTGAGCCTTGTCATAGTGACCCTCAGCTCATGTTTACCCGAGGTAAACCAACGAAGGTGGGTAAATGTGGGAGGAGGCAGTTACAGGGTGGTATCAGAGCGGGTTGCGCTCTCTTTGGGTAAAGTTTGATTTTGTCAAGGTTATGATTGTCATGCATCAAGTCATGGTATATGCTTGGTATGGTCATGCATGATGTTGTCATGTTGATATGATTATGAGGATATGCTTATGATTATACATGTACTTGCTAATGTGGACTGATCTTGTAGATGAGATAAGCCTCCCCTAAACATCACTGAGGTATGGATTTGATTTTGATATCTATTTGTTTTATCTGACATGGTACACTTGCAGGAAGAAGAGAATCAAATATGACAAGAAAAATGATCTACATATCGGTTGGGCAACAAGAATAAGAGAATTCTCTTGGTGTAGCAGATACATTGAGGAGATTTAGGGAAGAGATCAAAAGTTGCGAAGAAAACAATGATAGGTTGGTTGAGGCTTAGGAAATTCTTGCATGGACTCAGGAGAAGCAGGTAGAGGTTAATGCAACAATCCTTCAGAGCTTGTCAGAGTTGCAAAAACAAGGATACTTGAGGACCAGTCAAGAGAAGGAAGAGAAAAGTAATGGATCCTATAGTAGCAGGTCTCGGTCTAGATACAAGTTGGATAGAGGGGACACAGTCAGAGGTGGCATATCACTAGATACACCTAGCAGGAGGAATGGTATGTATGGGCATCATTCTAGTTCCTCATCGAGGAGGCATCACCACAATCATCACCGTCATCGTCCTTATAGGAGGGGTGAGTATTTACTTGAGGAGTTCAAGAAAGTGAGGCCTCCTACATTTGATGGAGAGATGAAGGAGGCAGAAGATGGAGAGGCATGTTTGCTTGGGATGAAGAAATTCTTTAGATTGCACAACTATTAAGAGAACATGAAAGCCAAGATAGCCACCTTCAATATTAAAGGGAAAACAAACATCTAGTGGGAAGATGTGAAGAATGTCAAGGGTATTCGGGAAGAATAGTTGGCTTGGGATGAGTTAGAGAGACTCTTCAAAAATAAGCACTTGTCAGAGATGTACTATGATGATAGAGCTAAGGAATTTTATGATCTACAAATGAGTTCTATGACAAATGATGAGTATACTAGAAAGTTCTTGGAGCTGTTGATATATGTGCCATATCTCAAGGAGGAGAAGGATGAGATTTACAGGTTCATTAGTGGGTTTTGCAACAACATGTAGAGACTGGATTGAGTTTGATAAGGCTAGATCGTTGGAGGAAGCCATCCAGAAACTGAAGCATTGTTATGAGCAGTCAAAGCGCAAAGCTGAGCCTAAACATGACTTGAAGGGAAATTAGAAAGTTAAAGGGAAGTGTCCATTGAAGTGGGGAAGACTTGAAGATGCAGGTGAGAAAGAAAATGTGGTTCCTTACAAGAAGTTCAATACAGTTTAGAAGAGCCATGGGTTATAGCCTAGAAAGCGACAGACTAGAGGGGATGGTAGAGGACTATTGTAGTGCTAAATATGTGGAAAAGACAATTGAAAGAAGGATTGTCCATTGTACCAGGGAGGTAGGCCTTGTATCTATCGTGCTCAAGATGCACAGATAGTTGGGGATGTTGGCCATAATATTCCTCATGTTTACACAACTGTGGACAACAGGCAATCGAATCATCAAGCATCTATTCTTGAGATGGACAGTAAGATTTGTGATCAAGTTATTTCTATTTTGATTGATCTTGGATCTAATTATAATTATGTTAATCCTAACATGGTGGATAAGTGTGGCTTGAGAAAAGAAGTGCACATGGAGTCTTGGTTAGTGCAGCTAGCTACAGGTACTAAGAAGTGAGTTCATCACTGGGTAAGAGCTTGTGCATTTGAGTTGAATGGTATGCTTACATGAGCACATTTGAATGTACTTCCATTGGGATCATATAACATGATTTTAGGTATGGATTAAATGTATCTTCATAGGACCAAGTTAGATTGCTACAACAAGACTATTGAGTGCCTGGATGATAATGGGGAAAATAGAATCTTGCAGGGAAAGAAGAACCCTACATCAGTGAGGATGATCAAAACTATGCAGGCTAAGCACAATTGCAGGAAAGGGCATGTGATGTTTGTAGTTCATATTTCTAATGATAAAGGTTAGGAAGTTGAGGATGTGGATGTCTTGAGTAGGTACCTAGTTTTATAGCAGTTTTAGGATGTATTTCCGGTCGAGATTTTAGAGTTTCCACCTCACAAGGATGTGGAATTTTCTATTGAGTTGGTACCAGGGGCAACACCAGCATCAAAGGCACCTTATAGGATGAACACTCTAGAGTTAGTAGAGTTGAAGTTGCATTTGAAGGAAATTCTTGATGAGGGATACATTAGGCCAAGTGTATTGCCTTAGGGTGCACCAACATTGTTCATGAAGAAGAAGGATGGTACTCTAAGGTTGTGCATTGACTACAGGAAATTGACCAAGGTGACAATCAAGAACATATATTCTTTGATGAGGATTGATGACTTGTTTGATTAGTTGAATGGAGCGTCAATGTTCTCAAAGATTGATTTGAGATTAGGATGCCATCAAATATGGATCAAAGGAGAGGACATCTACAAGATTGCCTTTAGGACCAGGTATGGGCATTATGAGTTTGTTGTAGTTCCATTTGGTTTGACTAATTATCCAACTACTTTTATGTGCTTGATGAATAGTGTGTTACGTTGTTATTTAGACAAGTTTGTTATTGTATTGATTGATGACATATTGATATATTATACGAATGAAGAAAAACTTGTCGAGCATTTTGTAACAATGTCGAGGTTGTTGAGAGAGCATCAGTTGTATTCCAAACTTAGCAAGTGTAGTTTCTTTTAGACAAAGGTGCACTACTTGGGACATGTTGTCTCAAGGAAGGTATAACAGTGGATACAGAAAATGTAAGACCTATCATGGAGTGGGCAACTCCTCGTAATGTACATGAAGTCAAACCATTCATGAGGTTAGAAGGTTACAATAGGAGGTTAATCAAGAACTTCTCACACATTTCCTATCCTATTACATCATTGCAGAGGAAAGGTAAGAAGTGTGAATGGACAAAGGAGTGTGCAACCAATTTTGAGCAGTTGAAGCAATTGTTGACAAATGCTCCAATGTTGAAGATTGTAGATTGTTGGAAATAATACTGATAGGGGGGGGGGGGGGAATCAGTATTAGCAAATCAAACACTTTTCATTTTCATACTCAGATTCATATACGCTACTTCAGTTAATGATACCCGCATATATACGCAACTGTGTTTAATGCAACTAGCGTATATCCAATAAACTTATGATTCAGTTAGATGATCTTCAATGAGTGCATCAGAACATTATTAACCATATTAACAGTAAACAGGTGCAGTAAAACATAACAGATCATCACACATAAGAAGCACACATGAACACCATGATATAAGGTGGAAACCCAATATGGGTGAAAACCACCTACTGCAATTCGTCTCTATCTTCTTTTAATTAGAAACTTCTTTTTACAATGGTTATGTACTGGTGCAGTCTTATACTAGTACGTAAGCTTCTACTTGCAGAAGGCTACAACCTTCTCTCGTTCTCCAGACTCTCCTGGAAGGGAGCTACAACCCCTTTAGCTCTTGTACTAGCTGATGTACTAGTACGTAGGTGCTGGCCTACAGAAGGCTAAAACCTTCTCTTTTCTTCCAGGGACCACGTTTCATAAATTTTCATACTGGATCTATAAATACAAAATAATCACCACTGCAATACAATCATCAACTACACCTGCAGCATCAATCTCTGAATCACCCAATACTGAATCACTGAAACCCTGTCATCAAAACATAGTTACCAGAACACATACCAGAGCCCAGAACTCTACAACAACCACTAGAACCAACAACAACCTGAAATATCAAATCTCATAATGTATACGCTACTTGACTGTGTCAAACTGGCGTGTATACACTCTTTCACTAGAGAGAACCCGCATACAGATCTAAAGATAATTACTTATACCTTCGCTGCAATTTCCAAATTCAGATATATCCAGACAATAAGATATAAAGGATAAAACATGCATCAGTACTCATATATACTCATGATCATACCATATAATGATAATACATTTTAGTCTTCAAGATCCTGGACCATCAACCTTTATCAACCGCATAGGAGCCTCCTTGATACAGATCGAGCCAAGCATTTCAAACCCATAACCAGTATACTAGATCTCACTCTTCATCAGATAGTCACCACACACACATATTCCCTTGGCCTAATGATCTTCTCCTTATATAGGTTTAGGCTTCTCTCAATACCATGGTCCAAAACCATGTAGAACCAATATCTTGGACTCAATACCTGGGGTCAACATTTCGGACCAAATACCACAGACCAATACCAAAATACCATGGACCAAATACCACGGACCAAAACTTAGTTTTCCAACATGTACGCGCCTTTCCTTCTGTGAACCTGCATGTGTATGTATACGCACCTTTTGTTCTTCTCACCCGCGTGTATACGCACTTTCATCAAGGTTAACATGCGTATATCTCTCTCTTGACTTGCTGTACTAAGATTTGTCCTTTGATTGAGTTGCCACCAAGGACAACAACTATCTCATACCTTTGAGTGAGTTGCCATCAAGGACAACACTTGTATCATAATGCCAACACAGATTTGGATAATGAGTTCATAGTGTGCACAAATGATTTCAAGTGAGGGCTTGGTGAAGTTCTTATGAAGGAGGGATTGATGATATGCTAAGAGTCCAGGAAACTAAATGAGCAAAACAAGAACTATGTGACTCATGATATTGAGTTGGAAGCTATTATTCATGCCTTGAAGAAGTGGAGACATTATCTTCTTGGCAACAAATTTGTGCTGAGGAGAGATCACAGTGGGTTGAGATATCTGTTTGACCAACGGAATTTGGATGCCAGACAAGCTAGGTGGTTGGCTACCCTTAGTGAATTTGACTTTAAGATTAGATACATAAACTATAAGGAGAATAGGGTTGTAGATGCTCTCACTAGGAAACTACAGTTGAACCATGTTGCAGTGAGCTCATATGGGACAAATTTACAAAATCAAAGCTTACAAGCAAGACAACATGATGATAGGTATAGGGAACTTATGCACATGTTACAATGGGGTGCACGTGATCAGGTTGTGGACTATCATCTCACAACAGATGGCTTGGTTAGATTTAGGGACATGATATATGTGTCAGATAGTAGTGAGATCGAGAAGACTATCTTGATAGAGTTTCATGTAAATCCATATTCAGTTCACCCAAGATATCAGAAGACGTTGATAACAATGAGGAAGTTCTACTATAGGACGAACCTAAAGAAGGACATGGCAAAGTTTGTGGCTAGATGTTTGGAATTTCAGTGGAAGAAGGAAGTGTGTAAGAATCCATGTAGGTTGCTTCATTTGATTCCGATTCTAGAGTGGAAGTGGGAAGTCATTTCCATGGATTTCCTTGCAGGTATTCTAAGGGCATCGGGGCAACATGATTCTATCATGGTTGTGGTAGACAGGTTGAGTGAGGTAGCTCACTTCATTCCAGTAAACACTACTTATTCAACTAATGAGGTAGCAAAAGTCTTCATTAGGGAGATCATGATATTAAATGGTGTTTTGAAGAAGATTATGTCAGACAGGGATGCCAAGTTCACTTCCAAGTTTTGGAAGGAGCTGTTTGCAGGTTTGGGGACATAGTTGGCCTACAATACAACTTGTCATCCACAAACAAATGGAAAAATAGAGAGGTTCAACAAGACATTGGAGGATATGCTAAGGATGTACGTCATACAGTAGAAGAGGAGAAGGGAGGAGTCCCTTCCATTGGTTGACTTTCCTTACAAGAACAATTATCAGGAGTCACTGAGGATGAGTCTATTTGAGGTACTGGATGGGAAGAGTTGTAAGACTCCCATCAATTGGAGTGATTCAGTGAACATGGTACTTATTAGACCAGACATGTTG
Organism: Pinus taeda; assembly: GCA_000404065.3. Classification (NCBI taxonomy): domain Eukaryota; kingdom Viridiplantae; phylum Streptophyta; class Pinopsida; order Pinales; family Pinaceae; genus Pinus; species Pinus taeda. Next base: position 152,358 of record APFE030967633.1, on the reverse strand, counting down.
GTAGACATGGAACAAGAAATTCAAGTCATCAAGAAGAATCTAAAGGCATCACAGGACAGACAGAAGAGTTATTCAGACCAGTACAAGGCAGCTAAGGAGTTTCAGATTGGGGAGCATGTGTATTTGCAAATCAAGCCCATGAAGAGCTCCATGAGGATTGGATCATGTTGCAAGTTGGCACCACAGTATTGCGGGCCTTTTGAGATCCTTGATAGGATTGGACCAATGGCTTACAGACTTGCACTGTCTATGATAGTGAAAGTCCATGATGTTTTCCTTGTTTCATTGCTTAAAAGACATATAAAGGATGATGATCATGTTATTGATTGGTTTGTATTGTAGGTGGATAAAGAAGGAGAATTCCAACTGAAACTTCAGTGCATATTGCAACAGAAACATCTCATGCTCCGGAATAGTGAAATAAAGCAAATTAAAGTGCAATGGAAGCACTTTAAGCCTGACGAAGCTACATGGGAGATGGATGATCAGATGCAGGTTATGTATCGTTTATTGTTTTCCGGTGGAGGAAATTTATTTTTTGTATCGTACATATTTATGTATGATTTATATTGTAAATATCGCCATGAGTTGTATTATAAAGCTCCGATATGCGATATGGTTGTAATGTTGTCATGATGGTTTTGATTTTGAGCAAGTTTTTATTGTAAATACTGCAACGAGCTGAGTTATAAAGTTCTAGAGGTAGTATGTTTTTGAATTTTAATGGTTTTGCTAGTTGTAGGTGTCACATAACATCAAGGACAATGTTCCCCTAAGGGGTAGGGGTTTGTAATAGCCCCAAGTTAAAAGTTCATGTAATAAAAGTTAATTAAGAAAAAATAAGACCATAGTCAAGGGACATTTATTCCAAGCTGAATGTTGGGAAAAATATCATAGTGGGCATCACTTGTTGTGTTTATGGCTAAGGGGAAATTGGCAAAGGAAATGGCAAAGGATTTGAAAAGGAAAAAAGCTATTTTTGGCATTTTATTTATGAAAATAATGGAAAATAGGAGAAAAGGAAGGTGAAAGGTCACATGGAAAATGAAGGAAAATAATGGAAAATTGAATAAATTAGAGGCATCATCAATAAAAAGACATTAGAGGATCAATTTGTATCCTTTTGTCAGTTTAGTTTTGAAATTAGTCTTAGAGAGGAGAAGAGCACCAAGAGGAGAAGGAAAGTAAGTGAGCAAAGGAAGGACAAGTAAAGAAAAGGAGAGAAAGGATCAAGAAAGGAAAAGTTGGATCAAGCAACTTCGGCATGAATACTTGCATGTAACAGGTTATATGTATGATTTCCTAGCTGGTTTTCACATGCATGGTATGTGCATGTTGGTATTTGGTTCTTTTGTTGTCATTGGCATGGATTTTACTAGGTTTCGATAGTGGATTTTAGCCTTGCCTTGCCATTTCTGGATAGCCATGGTGTGATGAGAATTTTCTTGGTTTGAGCCTTAGATTGCCGGAATATTTTGGATCTGGGTGAGGTGGTCTTTGGAAAATTTCCAAAGTCCTAGGAATCCCTATACCAATAATGGCGAGATAAATGGTAAATCCTGAGGGTGGAGATGGGAAAATTCATCAAGGTATTGGAGAAGAAATTATGAGGCATCTAAGCTCAGTTTGGTTTTGTGATCTTGGCACCAATTTAGGTGAGATCATAGTATGGTGAGGGTGGAAGTGGTTTAACCTATGGATTCCAATGGTTGTTTATGGATTGGTTTAACCCATGATATCCCACATTCATGCTTGGAGTATGGCACGAGGGTGATTGGCTGAAAGAAATATTTGGTTCAACCAATCTATGGTCAAGTGGTATGGGGAAGTGTTGAACCTAGTTGGATTTTTCCTTTGTTTAATAAGAGCTAAGTTTCTCTTTCTTTTGATGAGTAAATATACTTGTTATTATGTGGCTTTAATGGTTGTTCTGTCATCATTATTTATTTGGTTATATGCTAGTTATAATCATGGTTATTCGACAGTTCTTAGTCATGGCTCTTTCCATGTTTTTACTTGTAATTGAATGAATAATGATTGCAAGACCTAATCGATGTTATGACAACTAATGTGAGAAGGCAATGATCCTTCTTGTTAAACCTTATATAAGTTTTCAACTCTTTATGTTCAAAATTTCATTCATGACTTGTAGGTTGTATGTTTACCAAGTGTTTAATGGAATGTTAGTCCTAGTTGAGAATCGTCAGGTCAAGTCTTCGTTTCAGTTTTGGCTTACACACATTATCTTCATGTCTTTTATGAGTGATGGAAGTATCACGGAGTTCTAGGCAATGATTGGGTCCTAGCCCTAGAAAATAACCTTAAATGTCAGAGTTGCTCACATAGCACTGGAAGAAAAATTCTACAGTCACACTCGGGTAGGCTCATGGGAGCAACTGGAGGCTCTCAGTCACTTGGAGGGCTTGGAAAGGGAGCAACTAGATCTTTAAATCAGTGAAAAAGAGAGTCATCTTAGGGGTTGGACATTTGGAGGGGTTGGGTTTCTCCTGGAGGTCCTGTAGCACCTAAGGGAAGTCAGTAAGGTCTCAAGTTATCGAATTCATTTCCTTAAGGTCATATACGAGGTTGAGTCTTATCATAGTGACCCTCAATGATATTTATGATTGGAAATTACAGAGAGGGGGGGTGAATAAGGAATTTAAAATATTTATTTTTTCTCAACATAATTTTCTTCTTATGCAACTAATGGTTTATGTATGTGTTCTACTATTTTTTAATTCCTTTTGTAGGTGTCAGACAGATAGATTTGCAAATATATTTATCAAGAATTCAAGAACTTTCAAGATCCAACACATGAAGACACCAGATATACGTGGAAAACCCGAAGGGAGAAAATCATGAATTTTAGGTTGAAAGTGATGTGAAGGCAAGCTACTACTTATTACATCATATTTTTGTAGGCCCCAACCTCAAAGGAAGCTCCAACTCCCACAAGTTTTCTACAGGCTACAACCCATAAGAGGCTCCTACATTAACAAGTTACAACTTATTCTTTATCAAGCTACAACATAAAAAGGGACATAAATCTCTCTATCACAATATCAAGTCACAAATGCTGGTTACATCATATACAATTATGCTATCATGTTTACTTCTGCACTGCTTCTCCTTTTCAACTTTGCACCTCTTCTGTTGCTTCTCATCAATCTTCTTATGTAGACTACTTCACTTCCAAAAGTTATTTTTCCATTCCACATTGTATATTTTATAAGAAAGCCATGTTGGTTTTTGTATTGTTTACATGAATATGAAATGAGGCATTGTCTCTTGGTCTGCTAAAAACTGTTCACAACTTGTCTCTTCATTTTCATTTCCGATTTTTTTTTTTTTGTAATAAAAAATAGTGCTGAAATAAAACATCTTAACCATCAATGATTACAAGAGACAGATTTGATTTGTATTATACATTTTTTTCAATGAAAGCATATATTTTTCAACTTGTGTCTCAATATTTTACATTTTATTTGATCATATTCAACCTTCACATTGCTTTTCATAGCCTTTGCACTTCACATCACTTTCAACCTTTTTCATTCAAGCATAAATTATTACCAATTCAACATTCAACATTCAGCTCACAAATTCAACATTCAACATTCAACATGAATTATCACCAATGTGGTTAATGACATCAATGCCAATATTACCAACATTCTCTCCCTTTGGAATTGATGGCAACATAACTATTCCTCCCCCTTTGACATCAACTGTAAGCGGTAATAGTGGCCAAGTGTTCTACTTATGCAATTCATCTGACTGTTTTCTTTGTTGTAGAAAATAATCAATAGCGAAAAAAATTATTTGGCAATGTCGCTCAGAGAAAAATATCCAATGCAATGTTGCAACCTTTCAAGGTGTTCAGGAGGATGCTTATTTTTTAATCTCTAGTTGCGCAACAACTTGTGCAACAGTCCAAGTTGTGCATACCTCGGTCCATATTTGAAAAGATGAAGCTAATGGGTTGTCTTGAAATATCCCTAAGAAGGTTATGAAATTATGAAACAACTTCAAAACTAAAAACATGCCTTTGAACCTTATCTCCCTTTTTCTATCAAATGCGCAACAAACTTTCACAACACCTGCAACATCTCCAAAACTTTGACCATGTGGTGATTTTTTCTGAACCAAACTACTTAAGGAAATTCCCACTAGCTATGATAATCTTATAACATCCCATAAAACTATCCAAACCTTAAAATTTCACCTACTTTATCAAAATGAGGAATCATGACCAATGCGCAACATGTCTTGCTGTGTTTTTGCATTCTTCATAAAAGCTAACCTCCATGGTTTTTCGGCCAATAAAAATGTTGGAAGCCATAACAATATAAAAGCATCATAACAATAGCCTAAGAACACAAGAGCCTTTGGAGATTATTTTGTTGATATCAATCACTAGAGACTTTGAGTTCACTTAATATATAAATACTTTGGAGCTCACTTTAAAATCTAAATGCTACTGGAGACTTTGTTATATGAATTTCACCATTGAAAAATAATTAATTCCAATATTCATCATTATTGCTAGAATAGATTTTAGCGTTGACATATCTGCACCATTCATTGCTGTAGAATATAATTTTAGTACCTTTAAATGTGTTTAATTGTAGTATCAACATTGGAAACATTGCCCAATTCAAAGCTAGCAACTCAAACCTGTGCAATGTTGTCCAATTCAACGTTCTTCCTTGGTGTTGTGCAACTTCAATTCAGTGTTCCAATCTAACTCTGATTCAATTCAACACTCCACATTGGTGCTGTGAAAATTTTCCAATTGGTGTGGGAAACGCTATCCAACTTGGCATCTCCATCATACACCTCACTGCTGATCAACGTTTTATCTCAATGTTGCTCCAACACTGCTATATAGATGCATGCTTCTTCTCTTGAATATGGAACCGTCTACTACTTGTACTACAATCTTCATGATATATTTTGACAACAAAACCAAGATCTGCTATCGAACCTTTTGGTAGCTGGGAGCTGACTACATTTAGCATGCAAGGCACTTCCTTCTAGTTTAGTGGCTATCATTCGACAATTGGGAATGGTGACCAAAAAGTGCAACGTAAGAGACCTGCAAGTCGTGGTCTTTCTTAGCTTGGCTGGTAGAGAGCGTGGATATACACAACGTGTTTGTGGAAGGAGAATGAATAGATTGTTAACATGCAAATGATCCATTCCATATGAGTTTGATCCATTCCATACAAATCATCCATTCCATATGTGTTTGTGTTACAATTTCGATAGAGATGATCCATTCCAACAAGTTTGACCATGACATGAGAATGAACAAATTAATTAGTTTTCTTGGCACAATTATGAAATATATAGGCCGGTTATATGAAAGTGGCATCTCTTATTAAATTAGGGCACAAAAACCTAATATCCAATATATTCATCCACCTCTTACAATCATTGCACATGATAATTTACTGAGCCACTATATAATGATACATGATAATTAAACCTTGTATAATAACATATCAACATTCTCATAATCATGATACCATACTGTTCTTTCATAGGCCCGTTAATTCGACAACACTGGATAATGGGTAGTAGGTATTCATTCGGTGGATAAGAGGTATTAATTATGTAGACGCCAATTAATGTAACACTTCCCTGATCCGAAAAAATATGTAACTCTTTTGCCTTCCCAACATTCTCTGAAATTGACATTTGAGTGATTTAAACCTAAATAACCTGAATATTGTTGTCATATTCCTTTCTATGTCAATATATTTGTGTTGCATATGAGAGAAACACCTTTGGTATCAATAGAAAGTAATGATGGGCAATTTATCGTTGAATAGTGTAACACATAGTATAGAAGATAACATCAACCGATAATTGCACTAATTATTTCATCTACTTCTCTGTCTCTTGTGTTACCTTCTACCTCTACCATTGTTCAGTCTGACACTGTCACCTCATACCACGCGTAGCATCCTTGTGAATCCTTTTGAGAAATACATATATATGCATATACATCCATTTTTCCCGATCTTTGGTTCTCTTTGACTCACAGTTTTTCTATTGTAATCAGATGCATGAGACTTTCTAGTTCTGTGATATTTGTGTCCATAGTCTTAATCAAGGCCATTCAGAGTCTATTGGTCTTTGTTTGAGATTGATGTACTTAGGATGGATATGAAACATTATGTTTAGTTTTTTTTTCTCCATTTTTATTTGCAACATTTGGCATGTATGCAATTATTCAATTGTTGAATTAATTAATGCTCGAGATGCCTTTTTTTTTCATCTGGTTTGCTAGAGAAATGTCCTTGCAATATTTTGCTTCATAGTAAGCTTTAGATTTTGCAATTATTCATTAACTATAATTTTCATTTAGGTTTGTATTTCCCCTCTTCTTAAAAAAAATCTATTCAATATATTGTGCCAAGGATAACTAGGAATACTTCATGTTTTAGAAGCAATTCAAGATTCCTCTCCTTTTTTTTCCAATACTTCCAACATTCGTTCAAACTCCTAGATTCAGATCATATGAATCTTGTCTTTCATGATACACAACTGAAGGATTGAGAGGAGTCCTAGTGATGTTGTTAAATGTAGCATTGTATCTTAATCACATGTTGCCTTTCTGATTGTAAAAACATGTTCATACATTTTGTTTAGCAACATTTCTTTGGAAACATAAAAAGGATCTATGCATGAAATAATCCTTTGTAACATATTAGACATGATCTCCTGTTGAGATAGATTTCTTCATATGAAACTTGCAAATAGTGTGATTAGGATGTCGATCTCATGATTCTTCATGATGAAGACTTCTTGGAATTTTGATACAAAGATGAATAAGATCTGCTCCTCTAAGCTTGATGGAAGCATATATGTTTGAAGATGTCTTAGTTTTGAATGTAGTATTGTAGCTTAATTACTTGTTGTCCTTTGGATTTAAGAGCATTTTTATTTCCAAAGTAGTCTCTTTGCTTTTGCTTGCATTTGAATAGAATAGAATTTTCTCCATTTGATGGTAATACCTTTGGTTTTGCTTCCATGTGTATATTTAGATGGACATCAATTTTTCATAGATCAAATGACAGTTAAATACAAGGATCATCATAATGTACATTGATGCATTCCATATAAACATTTAGATTTATCAGAAGATGAATAAGAAAATTTTGATGATGCAATCATACAATAAGTTAATATTTTCTTCCAACATGTTTTGAATGGATATGTAAATGTATTAACATGATTACGTATGCTTGGAAATATATATTTACACTTTTATGTACATGATATATACATGTGTACATTAAAAAAAAATCATTACAAAATGGACTTTTGAATGGTGAACGTGATTGTTGTTGCTAGCTCATGAAGAAAGTGGCTTGTTCTCACAATTTGATGATGCCTTTGTTCTTGCTTCTTCTTAACTGCTTCAAATTCTTGACATAATCATAGGCTTCTTGTTCCTCTTCATTACTCCTTCCTACTCCTGAAATCTCCCCCTTAGATTGTTCACTCAATTTCATATACTATGTAATGTTTTAGATTCTCATTTTGAAGTTACATTAGTGAGAAGCACCTACAAGAACTATCACTAGCTTGTTTATAAGATACTCAAATGGTTCTCTAGTAAGAGGCTTTGTAAATATATCTGCTATCTGTTCTTTTATGGTTATGTACTCCATCTTCACCATTTTCTCATCTACTTGTTCTCTAAGAAAGTGGTACTTCATAGGGATATGTTTAGTCTTTGAATTAAGTAGAGGATTTTTTTAAGTTCTTATTACACTTGTATTGTTGCATTTGATAGATATAGGCTCACTAAAATTTACCTTCATATCCTGAAGTGTCTGCTTCATCCAGAAAACTTGTGTGCAACAAACTGCAATGGCTATGTATTTAACTTATGTTGTAGATAGAGAAAGTGATATATGTTTCTTGCTTAACCATGCCACCAAAGACTCTCTTAGGTAGAATGCACCACCGATTGTACTTTTTCTGTCATCCACACAGTTGGCCCAATCTGCATCTGTGTATGCTGTCAATGTAAAGTCCATCCCTTTTGGATCCATAGACCCTAGCCTGTAGTTCCTTTCAAGTATCTAAATATTCTCTTTGTTGCTAACATATGGCTTTGTTTGGGTGCTAATTGATATCTTGCTACTAATTCGATTGCTAATATTATATCTAGTCTAGAAGCTGTTAGGTATAACAGACTTCCTATCATATATCTATAAATCTTTTGATCCACATTAGGCTATCCATCATCTACACATAGCTTACATACAGTAGTCATGGGGGTTGGGACATGTTTTCAATCTTCCATTTGGAAAATTTTCAGCATATCTCATACATATTTCTCTTTAGAAATGTATATGCATCCAAGCTTTTGTAGGATTTGGAGCCCTAGGTAGAAGGTAAGTTCTCCAATAATTAAAATTTCAAACTTGATATTCGTTTCTTCAGCTAACCATTATACTAGATGATATTTATTACTGCCAAATATAATATCATCCATATATGCAACTACAATTAGTAGTTCATCTCCATCATCCTTGATGTACAGATTACTATCAACTCCTCCTCTCTTGAAACCTTGTTTTTGAAGGTACTTTTCCGGTCTAGAGTACCATACTTGTGGTGCTTGTTTAAGACCATACATTGATTTATTTAACATGCAGACGTAGTTAGGCTGATCTGATAATGCAAAACCTTCAAGTTATTCCACATAGACTTCTTCCTCAAGATCACCATTTAGGAAAGCAAACTTCACGTCCATTTGGTATACCTTGAAATAATTGTAGCACACAAAGGCAAAAAACGTCTTGATTTCCTCTAGTCTTGTAATTGGTGCAAAAGTCTCTTCATAATCAAGACCTTTCACTTGTGAGTAACCCTTACACACTAGTCTGTCTTTGCTTCTAACAACTTTACCCTATTCATTCATCTTATTTTTTAATACCCATTTTGTGCCAATGACATTCTTCCCGATAGGTCTTGGTGTTAGTTCCCAATTCTTGTTCTTCTCAATTTGGTCTAACTCCTCTTTCATAACATCTATACAACTTTTGTCTTTTCTTGCTCATAAAAGTTCTTTGGCTCTATCTGTGACAACATAGCTATATTAACTTGCTCATATTTTTCTGCTAGTTGCCTCCTTGTTTGTACTCCACTTTTATCTCCAATAATTTAATTTTCAGGATGTTTCTTTTAAGTGTGTCTTGAGGGTACTTTTGAATGAGTCTTTGCACATTCTAATTCTTCATCTTGTACTTCATTTTCTTTACTGACATGGTGATGATCATCCGGAGGATTCATAAAGCCTGTGCTCTTGTTCTTATTAGGTAGCTCTTCGTCAACCTTTACATCTATGCATTCCACAATATTATACAATATTTTATTATAACATTTGTATCCCTTACTTTTTGATGAATATCCCAAAAATATTCCCTCATTTGATCAAGCATCAAACTTTCCTAGCTTTTGATCATTATTTTTTATATAACACTTACTCCCAAATACTTTAAAATGTTTGATTGAAGTTGGCTTACCATGCCATAGTTCATAAGGTGTCTTATCACAATTTGGTTTGAGATGTGCCTTATTGAGAATATGCACTATTGTATGTACCGCTTATGCCCAATAGGTTTAAGGAATGTTTCTTTCTTGCATCATGGCTCTGGAAATTCGCTGAACATATTTTTTTGTCTTTCTGTAACTCCATTTTGTTGAGGTGTGTTTGCAATAAGATATTTTTGTTTTATGCCAAATTCATTACATAGGTTTGAAAACTCATCTAAGGTAAATTCACCTCCTTTTTCTGACCTTATGCACTTTATCTTTCACCCTATTTGATTTTCTACCAATGCCTTGAATATTTTGAACTTCTCAAATGCTTCTGACTTATTTATAATAAATGCCACCCAAGTCAATCTCGAATAGTCATTGATTGCTAGCGTGAAATATTTTTCTCCTCCTGGTGCTTTTGTTCTGGAAGGCCCGCACAAATCCATATGAACTAGCTGTAAAGGCTTACTACTTAATAGTTTATCTTTGACTTTGAATGATGTTTGTGTTTGTTTACCCATTTGACATAATTTACAGATAGTTTTTTTAGGCTTATTTAATGTTGGTAGGTGTCTAACCGCTCTATTGTTACTAAGTATGATGATTTGATCAAAATTGAGATGTCCCAATCTCATATGCCATAGCCATGATTCACCTTGTTTTCTTATGTAGCATTATTCACTCTCTTCCTTCAAGATATATACATTATTCTCAGTTTGAATTCCTTTAGCCAAAATATTCCATGAAATTCTTGACCTGATTTCACAGTCTTTAGGGTGCTATTGCCAGAGTGGGGCACCAAAAGAACCATTGACCGACCCATAGATACTGAGACCAGATCAGTGCGGTCCCAGGGGGGCCAACCCACCAAATTGCACCAGTGCTTCAGGATTGGATCCACCCCTGGGAGGCACCCTAGAACCTCTAGGTGACAACAACGACAAACCAATATGCCCACATGACAACAGACTTTGACGCTCTCAATTTTCTTCTCTCGGCCTCGGATGTTAGGAGTAGGAACTGGACATGAGACTCCTTCCCCACCCTTTTTCTTCTTCTCCTTCTCTACTTCATCGCAGTGCTTTGTTTCAAAGCCGAAAACTTCTAGCTTCTACATTTATATTTACTTAGATTATAGATGTATTTTATTCTTTTTAAAAGAAATGTTAAAGGGGACCGTTTGGTCCACCGGCTTGGCATGATGTAATCATTGTAACCGACAGTCCTGTTGACCTATTTTGGTCATTTGTTGGACATTAATAAAATTATCTTATCTAAAGAGAACATCACAACCTTTGTCACACATCTGACTTATGCTCAACAAATTATGTTTTAGACCATCTACAAACATTACATCTTGAGCCTTTCCTCTTCCATGGTTCAAACTGACTATGCCCTTTCCTATAATTCTTCCTACTTCATTAATGAAGAATGTGAAATTTCCAGTTTTATTTTCATCCAAGGAAACAAACTTGCTTTTATCTCCTGTCATATGTCTAGAGCAGCCACTGTCCATGTACCATTTATTATTTTGATCTTGAGCAGACAAAACTAGGTCATGCTTCTGGATTTAAGACATCTGTGGTATATATTTTCAGACATAGTTACCAGAGAATCCATAGTAAAACTTATTATTCGTCAATGTTTCAAATCCAAACTGGGATCCATCATCAAGACATTCTTGAATGCTGAAAGAAGAAGAGCTTAATTGAGGGATTTAAATAGTTGTGAGAAGAGTGGATTTAAGGTGAGATGTCAGGTTTCTTTTCTTCTACCTTATTTCTCCATTGCATGCATCCATTTGATCTATAAACATTATGAGATGTTAATCTATTTCCTTTAAGTTGAAATTCATATGAATTTTGCCCAAATTCGTGACAATAGAAACATTCAGTGATATCAAGGAGAGGAGAAAATGCATTTTTTCTAGATTCATGTTTGTTCTAATGTTTGTGAATCCATTCTTTCTTCTCTTAAAATTTCCCAAATCAATTCTTCTGACATAAGCTCTACAATTTATGGATTTATGTCCAAAAATTTTACAGTAGTAACAATATCCATAAAAAAATATTTGTACTTGGTAATGGATGTTGTTTGAGAATCTAACCATCTTGACATTTGATAATCTTGTCTCTTGAAGAATTGTGGTTTCTGATAGATCATTGTTTGATTGTCCATTTCTTTTTCCTTCTGTACTTTTCCAACAATGTTTCTTTGTAATTGTTAATTTGATGTTGAAGTCTTTCTTAAATTTTTGTTCTCAGATTGATGTGAGCTGTGATCCTCTCCCCTAACAACTTTTACAAAGGTGATTGTCATTTGGATTTATTGGATTCTACTTCATAACCTAACCCAATATTTATGAGTGGAGACCTTTGAGAATTTAATATCACATCCAGTTTTTCAGACCCTTTTATTTATTGAATATTCATGTTTCGTTCAATTTGAGCCTTCTCTAGCTTCTTCTTCAAACTTACCACCTCTTCTTCCAATCTTTCACACTCCTGTATTTTCTCTTTTATTTTCTGCATCAAAATGTCTTCCACCTTCTTTTATTCTTCAAGTTCAACTTTTTACTTGATAATATCTTCTGAATTGGATTCTTCCTTTACATATTTCAATAAGATCTCTTTCTGCTTTCTATTCTTTAGTTTAAGCCTTTCTATTTCATCTAGGGCACTAATTAACTCCTCCTTAAGGTCTACCTCACCTTCCTCTTCTTCTTCATATTCCTATCAACCCTTTTCAAGTTATTTCAAGGCCATCAACATGAATTCACTGGTTCCATCTTCAATAGAGGACTCATTGGAACTTTCAGGTCCACTACTATCTTCTTGAGCATAGAAACTTTTTCTTTTAAATTTTCTCTCTTTCTACATTTTATTAGAATTCTTCTTTTCTTTCCCTTTAGGTTGATTTTATTTTTTCTTGTAATGACATTTTGAAGCATAATGCCCCACTCTTCCACAACTAAAACACTTAAACTGAATTTTTCCTTTGTACTTACCTGTGCCTTTCTTCAACCTTCTGAAAAATTTTACTTCTTCTTCACTAGAACCTAAGCATGAACATTCCTTTTTTTCTATGGACTTGTCTGCCTTGAAAGCTACCTCTCTAGTGGTTGCCTTCCCTTTTGGAATTCTCATCTCATATGTTGTCAAATAGCCAAGTAGTTGATCCCTGTTCAAAATCTCAAAGTATTTTGTCTCTTCTATAGCTAAAACCTTAGGATTGAATTTAGAAGGTAGTGACCTCAATATTTTCTAAACTATTACACTTCCTTTGATTGTTTCTCCTAGACCCATCATGATATTTACGACTTCATCAACTCTTAAAAATAATTTAGCTATATATTCATCTTCATTCATTTTAAGGTCTCAAACTGCATTCTATACACTTGTAATTTGGCCATCTTCACCTTTTTATCTCCTTCGTGAATATTTTCTAATTTAACCTAGATATATTTGGTTGTCTCACAATTCATTACTTTGATAAATTCAGACTCACATAGACCACTCAAAAGTGCATTCATAGCTTTTTCATTAAATATAAAATTGGTTTGGAATCTTTGTCACTAGTTGTTTCCATTGGTTCTTCATACCCTATCATCACATTAGCCCAGACTTCTACTCCTAGAGACATTAAATATGTCTTCATTCTCACTTTCCAGAAGACATAGTTTGTACTAGTAAATAGAGGGGATTTATTTGTTGAGCATCCTTCTTCAATAGCCATTTTAATGACTTAGGAACTCCTTCCAGTTGTTAGACTACTACTTAAGGAACCTAGCTCTAATACCAATTGATATTTATGATTGGAAATTACTTGGGGGGGGGGAGGGGTGAATCAATAATTTAAAATCTTCACTTTTGCTCAAGTTAATTTTCTTCTTATGCAACTAATAGTTTATGGATGTGTTCTATTATTATTGAATTCCTTTTGTAGGTGTCAGAGAGATAGATTTGTGGATATATTTATCAATATTTCAAGAAAATTCACACAACATTAAGAGCCAACACCTGAAGACACCATACATAAGTGGAAACCTCGAAGGGAGAAAACCAAGAATTTTAAGTAGAAAGTGATGTGAAGGAAAGTTGCTGCTCCTTCTTACATTAGATTTTTGTGGGTTCCAACCTACAAGAGGCTCCTACCTCAAAGGAAGCTCCAAATCTGATCAGTTTTCTGTAGGCTACAACCCATATGAGGCTCCTACCTTAACATGTTACAACATGTTCTTTATCAAGCTACAACATAGAAAGGGACATAAATATCTCAATAACAACATCAAGTCACAAATGTTGGTTACCTCATATACAATTATGCTGTCATGTTTACTATTGCACAACTTCTCATTTTCAACTTTGTGCCTCTTCTATTGCTACTCATCAATCTTCTTATGTAGACTACACTTCCAGAAGTTCTTTTTCCATTCAACATTGTATATTTTATAAGCAATCCATGTTGGTTGTTTGTATTATTTGCAGGAATATGCAATGAGGCATTGTCTCTTGGTCTTCTAAAAACTATTCACAAGATTGTCTCTTCATTTTTAGTTCTGTTTTTTTTTTTGTAATATAAAATATCATTGAAATAAAGCAACTCAACCACAAATGATTACAAGAGACTGGTCAGATTTGTATTATCTTGTATTATACATTTTGTTTAATGAAAGCATATATTTTTCATCTTGTGTCTCAATATTTTACATTTCATTTGATCATACTCAGACTTCACATTTCTTTTCATAGCCTTTACACTTCGCATCACTTTTCATCCTTTTTCATTCAAGCATAAATTATCACCAATTCAACATTCAACATTCAACTCACCAATTCAACATTCAACATTTAGCATGAATTATCACCAATGTGGTTAATGAGATCAATGTAAATATTACCAAAACTAAGCTCATGTTTTCCCTAGGTAAACTGGCGAAGGTGGGTAAATGTGGGAGGAGGTGCTTACAAGGTGGTATCAGAGTGGGTTCCATTCTCTTTGGGAAAAGTATGATGTTATCAAGGTTATGGTTGTCATGGTATATAGTTGGAATGGTCATGCATGATGTTGTTATGTTGATATGATTATAATTATACATATACATGCTAATGTGGACTAATCTTGCAGATGACATAAGCCTCCCTTGAATGTCACTAAGGTATGGATTTGATTTTGGTATCTATTTGATTTATCTGACATGGTACACTTGTAGGAACAAAAGAATAAAAGATGAATAGAAAAATGGTAGACTACAGTTCCCGTGACTCTCCCTATAGATCATGTGGGTAACAAGGATAGGATCATTCTCCTGGTGTAGAAGATACAATGAGGAGCTTAAGGGCATAGATAAAAAGTTGCAAACTAGACAATGAAAAGTTGGTTGAGACTCAGGAAATACTTGCAAGGGCTTAGGAGAAGCAGGTAGAGGTTGATGCAAAAATCCTTCAAAGCTGATCAAAGTTGATATGTCGGGTGTATCTAGTGTATCTAGTGCATTATAAATCAACCCCGAGCAGGGAAGGGGCACGATGTGATAAATCACATATTGCACATCACAAGGGAAACAATACATAATTGGCCCTTGATAGGATCAGGTTGTGATTACGATATCACAATCGCATATCACACAGTGCAAAGTCTGCCACCCCGGTTGGTTATATACCATATATATGTATATTTAAACTGAACATTGATGGGAGCTGAACTCACCGCCGATGAGTTTGCCAGCCCTGTCCATGTGGCGGATCCATTAAACAAACCACATGCTAAATAAGGAGGGGCGGGATTTGATCCCTCGACCTCTTCTCAACCAATGCGCCACTGCGCCCAATGACCAGGTGTGGTAAGCTTTGTCGCCGATTTCTACTTAAACCCAACATTTATTGATTGCAGGGGAGGAGGTGACAGAATGAAGAGCGGATTGTAGAACCACGAGCCCAGGTGGAACCATGCCCAGACGAAACCATGATGGCACAAATTTCGAGACGTAGAATCTTTTGCAGAGAATATTCCTTGATCCGTGAAAGATTCCATGGGGAGGTAAATTTTCATTTTGCCAAAATGATATGAAGTTTATAGTCATTTTAACTAGAATTTTGTAGGGAACACGATGGTGAAATTAGAATCACGAGCTGAGAAGCAGATTTTTAGATTTCCAACAGAGAAAAATCTTTGAAGAATCTTGAGGGAATATTCTAGATTCCTTGGAGGCTGATATTTGCCAAAGTCAGAATGAAACCAACTTTATAATCAAAAGTCTCAGAATCTCACAAGGATCATGATGTCAAGATTAGATTTGTGATCTGAGTTGCATATATCTAGTCAGCCCAGAGAACAAATCTTTGGAGAATCAAAGAGAATCTAAAATATTCCTAAATGCCCAGATTTTGATGGTGTTAGAATTCGACAAATGGATAGTGGATTTTACACCTCTCAACGACAAAAATTCAGTAGTGTAGTCAGTTTTTGCAGCTGAGCCTTCCATTTTTTAGTCAACTTCAGAGTTGAAGGTACATGAATTAGTCATGACATGTTTTCCTTCATAGTTGTTGAGATGATGTATTATGTTTTGAGATCCCTGCTTGATGTTATGATGTGGGATCACTTTTGCCACATTATGTGAGATGTATCTAGCTTGTCATGCTATGTATTATTGTTGAGATACCTGTGTAACTATGTTGAAGGGATACTCATTGCCACATTATGTGATATCACTTTAGTTTCTCATGTTTAGAGGTAGCCTTCTTGAGTGAGAATTTCTGTAAGCAAAACATCAAATGTAGAGACAAGCCACTCTTGTTTGAGGGCATATCGCCTTGATATGACAAAGTGTTGTCCATGTAAATCACCATCATTTCCAACATTATATGAAGTGACCTCCACCATCTTGACACTAACCTTGTAGACGTAATCCACACCAGACGAACTCCATTATTAAGTGTCTCATGTTTTGAATTGTTGATGTTGTCATATTTCCTCTTGTTTAAGCATGAAGACGTGGCTATTTATTCTGTTTTAAATGCAATTCTAACAACATCAGAAAGTAAAAGATCTTGGATAATTCCGGTAGCTGAAGGAACTTGGATCAAGGGAAGTGGCTAGCGAAGTAGTGAAGATGATCCAGGTGGATATTGGTGGCCACCCACCTATTCCACTTGGATCCCCACCATTTTTCTTTTAGTTTTTTAGTTTCCTTAATTGTAGCACAATTACTAATTTTGGCAGTTTTTTGGGTCCTGAAGTTTTGACGCTGTTTTGAGGCCTTAAACAACGTTTTTTTGAAAAGTGGGAAAAATGAGTGTATAACAATTTTTTTTGTTGAATAGTTATAGTCGAATAGATATTTCTAACGAGGTATTGTGCATGTCAAACATAGATCTTATGCCAAAGTGATGACCCCAGGAAGTTGATGTACCAATTTACCCAAACAGAGCCCATAGTTTTGGTGCTTCATCTACTAGGGTTAGGTTTTTAGATGTTTAGGGTTTTCCATTGTTTCTCAATAATAAATAGGCCTTGAAGCCTCATTATAACACAGTTCAAAGGCATGTAGCTAGCACATCTCCAATCAGAGATAAACTACCATCACCCGAGGTAGTTTATTTCAATTCTGTTTGTAAGCATATTTCAATTTGTTGATATTAATGAAATGAAATGTTATTTCTGTTACATCTCTATATTTGTGGTTATATCTGTATTTTTTTGCATTCCTATTTATGTTTGGATTATTGGTTTCAGAGTGGGTCTACACTTTCTCTGTTTTTCTTTGCATGTCCATAATGAGGTTGGGGTATAAGGGGTTAGGGCTTGGATTGGTTTAACCCTTGCAAGACCAGCCTCCGCAAACCACGACCATCTCCCTTAGAAGATGAAAAGAAAGATGAGGAAGTAGGATATCCTTTCAAAATACTACTCAAAGAAGCCCTCGAGTGATAGAGGAATGCGATGATGGAAAAATTTGCCTAGATCCTTCGACAGCTACCCATAGGCGACGCATCTTCCTCCAGTAGCCACTCTAGGAGCACTACTCCCTTTAAGGTACAGGTTAACTTTTACATCCCCATATTTAAAGGTTATATATATGCGGATGTTGTAGATAAATGGTTAAATATGCTAGAAGGATATTTCTCGGTTCATGACTTTTCCAACTGGGAAAATAATACTTTTTCACTCCTCAAAGTCACCCCCCATGTCAAGGATTGGTGGGAAACCTACTGCAAGAAGACGTACGAGAGTGAATCCTCACTATTCTCAACTGCACCCACTTGGAATTATTTTCGAGAAACCATCAAGGAGTAGTATTACCCTGTTGGGAGCTATGAAGATGAATACTTAAAGTGGACCACGTTGCGGCAGGGAAGGGACCAAGATGTTCTAGAGTTCAAAAATATTTTTCATACCCTTTGCACGAAGTTGGGTATCAAGGATTCTGAGTGGCATTTGGTACTCAAGTTTCATAAATGTCTACACAAGTACAATAGGATGAGATGGAATTCCTGGACATCTTCTCGCTTGGTGCTACCTATCTATACACTGTCAAGATCGAGCAAAAATTTAAACAAAATAAGCAAGACTTTGGATCTATGAATCTGAAGCAAGGGAAAGGTGCCCCCAAGCTGCATAACAAAGGAAAAATCCAAGGCAAAGTGACCTAGGACAACCTGCCAATGCTGCAAGCAAATAAAAACACCTCGAAGACAAAGAAGGACACAGGGAAATGGTGTGAGTTACATAAAAATCCCACCCCACTCACAAGACAAGTGAGTGTCAGGCCAAGTAGTCACTAGTGGCTGAGTTGAAGGCTTCCGAATTAGATGCATGTTATGAATCTAAGTCAGAACCCTAAAAGGGGAATGAAAAAGGGAAACATATTATTGACGCAGAGCCCAGTGCCACCATTACCACCACCAAGATCCAAAATAATGAGCCCTAAGATCCAAAGGAGGGGGAGCACCTCTTCCACTCACAGGTGTGGGTAAAGGGTTCTCCATTGCAATTAATTGTAAATAGAGGGAGCCAAAAGAACCTCATTTCAGTAGAGGTCATGAATCAATTGGGCCTATCAACCATATCACACCCATAATCGTACACCACTGGGTGGCTTCACCAAGGGTGAGACCTCCACGTCAGCTAGCTATATCGCCTTCCCTACAACATCAAGCCCTTCATATATGAGGTATTGTGTGATGTTGCTCTTATTGAAGTTTGTGATGTATTATTAGGAAAACCATACTTGTGGAAGCAACATGCTGTGTATGAGTCTAAGCCCTGCACTATTATTATTAATTTGGGCAATAAGTTGTAAAGGATACTAGAGTTAGCACCACCTACCACCATCTCATTGATCACTGGAAAGCAATGTAGTAAGATCATTTCCAAAATCTGGAAATTTGTTTTCCTTATGATTGGCCCTCAAGGAAAAATAATATTATGGCCATGGCCTCCAGATAGGGCTCCTCCGCACGACAATAAGAAATGGACAAGGTCGTGGAGGAGTACAGGGACATATTCACCTCACTCACAGGGGTATCTCTATACTGTTAGGTCAAGCACTCTATTGATCTGGCCCCAGGTGCGTCGCAACCCAATGGACTAATATATTGATGCCTTGTTATGGAGAACAATGAAATAAAGAGGTAGATTCCAGAGTTGTTGTAGAAAGGGCACATCAGGCTAAGTTCATCACCCTGTGGGAGCCAAATCATGTGGGTGCAAAAGAAGGATGGGACATGGAGACTTTATATTGAATATCGGGCGCTAAACAAGATCACTGTATGGAATAAATATGTTCAGAGACTCTGTATGACCTTATGGACCAACTCATCATTATGAGACACTTTCAGACAAAATTCGAAATTATCCCACCTATGACAAAGAGATGTATTCCGTTGTGCATGCCTACCGAAAATGGAAACATTACATCTTGGGGAAGGAAACATTCATCCACACAAACCACCAACCCCTGTAGTTCAGAGAGACAAAAGTGAAGTTGCAGAACAATTTCCATAAGAAATGGTCCACATACTGGCAAAAGTTCCATTTGAACATTAAGTAAAATAAAGGTAGCACCAATAATTTTGTAGACTTCCTGAGCTGACCGACGGTCATGGAGCTCATCACTATGCTCGACTCTTATAGGAACGAGACTTTAGGTGGCCACATATTTACAAGAGTGATATAGAATTCAGTAACACATACCAGATGCTCCTAGAAGGTAAGCAAGTTCCAAATTTTCACCTCTAGGATGCACTTTTATGTCACTTGGGACACATCTATGTTCCTTCAAGCGAGTGTGCCAAGATGATTTGGGAGGCACACTGCATTTGAGTCGTTGGATATTTTCTAGTAGAGAAAATAGTGGTAGTGTTGCAAAAGTATTTTTATTGGCCAAACCTTTGACAAGATGTTGGGAAGTACATCAGATCCCGCACTGCATGCACCATTGCCAAACCAACCATCAAGAAGAAAGGACTATATACTCTTATTCCTACTCCTAATCGACCTTGGGAATCGATCTCCATGGATTACATGTCAGGACTTCCTTCTACTAAGGATGGCAATGACTATGTTTTTGTAGTCATCGACACATTCTCTAAGATATCCATTCCGACAACTTGCAAGAAGAGTATCACAACATAAGCCACTGTTAATCTCTTCTTTGAAAGAGTGTGGATACACTTTGGGATCCCATAGTCCATTACGTAGATTGGGACAACAGGTTCCTAAATACATTTTGGTAAAGTCTTTGGTTAATTCTAGATACCAAGGTCACTAAGTCCATGAATTTCCACCCCCAAACTGATGGCCAAACAAAGGTTGTGAACAAGATAATAGTGCACATTATACACATGTATAACTCAAAGCATCCACGCACATGGGATGAAAGCCTCCCCTATGTCCAACACAACTACAGTAGAGCCCTCCACATCTCAACTAACCACAACCCCTTTCAGGTGGGGTTTGGATTCGAGCCATTATGTCCCATTGATGTGGTCATACCATTTGTAGCTACTCAGGTAGATTTGTCTCATGTCTAGTCTGAAGATGACAAGGCTAACAACTTCATTGAGCACATTCAAAACATCTTCTAGTAGGTCCATGATATATTGGTAGATAATGCTAAGTACAAGCACTGTCATGATCAACATCGGGTGTGACACGAGTTCCAGGTGGGAAACAAAGTTTGGTTACATTTGCAAAAGGAGCGTTTCGTTGGCCCCCCCAAAAGATTATCCAACTCCAATATGGGCCTTACACCATCACTAAGGTTATAGGGGAAAATTATTTGGGACTCAACATTGCACCATTCCTTGGACTACACCAAGTGTTCAATGTGGACTATCTTCGACCATACTTTCCACCATTATTGGACACATCATACATTGCAGAACAACTCACACCAACAAAGTTAAACCTAGACTAAATGGAACATGCCACAACTAATCAGATCATGAAAACATAGATCAAGAATACTCACCAGCATAATATCCAACTGTATTGGGTTTTCAAAACTGGAAAACCCCTGCCAACGCAAGTGGCTCACTAAGGACCAAGTTTAGCAGAAGATTCCCCATCTCATGGAGGAACTCAATGCAATGGGAACCATTCATTCCTAAGTGGGGAGGATTGATCAGGTGGATATTGGCAGCCACCCACTTTTTCCACTTAGACCCCCACCACTATTTCTTTTAGTTTTTGAGTTTCCTTAATTGTAGCACAATTACTATTTTTGGCAGTTTTTGGATCCTGAACTTCTCAAGCTATTTTGAGGCCCTAAATGATGCCTTTTTGGAAAATGGGAAAACATGAGAATTTGAGTCACACTTCTAGTCAAAATTTGTAGCCCCCAGATAGATCTTTCTAACGAGGTATTATGTGCATCAAATGAAAATCGTATGCCAAAGTTATGACTCTGGGAAGTTGATGTACCAATTTACCCAAACGGGGCCCATGGTTTTGGTGCTTTATCTCCTATGGTTATTTTTTTGGATGTTTAGGGTTTTCCATGTTTCTCAATAATAAATAGGCCTTCAAGCCTCATTTTAACATATTTTAGAGGCATGTAGCCACCACATCTCTTTCAAAGATAAGCTACGATTGCCTAAGCTAGTTTATTTCCATTCTGTTAGTAAGCATATTTCAATTATTTGATATTAATGAAATGAAGTGTTATTTATGTTGCATCTCTGTATTTGTGGTTATATGTTTATTTTGTTACATTCTTGTTTAATTTTGGATTAAAAGAGCTCAAGATGCAGGTAGAAAGAAAATGTGGTTCCTTACAAGAAGTTCAATACAGTTGAGAAGGGGCATGGGTCGTAGCCTGGAGAGTGACAAACTAGAGGTCATGGTAGAGGATTGTTGCAGTGCTAGATACGTGGAAAAGATCATCATAATAAGGATTTTCCATTGTACCATGGAGGTAGGCCTCAGATCTATAGTGCTCAGGAGGCGCAGACAGTTAGGGATGTTGGTCATAGTATTCCTCAAATTTATGCACCTGTGGACAACAGGCAGGCGGATCACAATTCATCTATTATTGAGATGGAAAGTAACCTCTATGATCAAGTTATTTCTATTTTGATTGATCTTGGATCTAATTATAGTTATGTTAATCCTAACTTGGTGGATAAGTGTGGCTTGAGAAAAGAAGTGCATGTAGAGTCTTGGTTGGTCTAGTTGGCTACAAATACTAAGAAGAGAGTTCATCACTGGGTAAGAGCTTGTGCATTCAAGTTGAATGGTATAACTATAGTAGCACATTTGAATTTACTTCCTTTGGGATCATATATTATACTTTTGGGTATGGATTGGATGTATCTTCACAGGACCAAAGTATATTTCTATGGAAAGGATATTGGGTGCCTGGATGATAATGGGGAAAAGAGAATCTTGCAGGGAAAGAAGAATCCTACATCAGTGAGGATGGTCACAACTATGTAGGTTAAGCACAGTTGAAGGAAAGGGTGTGTGATGTTTGCAACTCATATTTCTAGTGATAGAGGTAACGAAGTTGAGGATGCAAACATCTTGAGCAAGCACCCAGTCTTACAATAGTTTCTGGAAATATTTCCCATAGAGATTTCATATTTTCCACCTCACAGAGAAGTGGAATTTTCTATTTAGTTGGTACCAAGGGCATCACCAACATCAAAGACACCTTATAGGATGAGCACTCTAGATTTAGTAGATTTGAAGTTGCAGTTGAAGGAAATGCTTGATAAGGGATATATTAGGCCAATTGTATCGCCTTAGGTTGCACCAATATTGTTTGTGAAGAAAACGGATGGTACTCTCAGGTTTTGCATTGACTATAGGCAGTTGAACAAGGTGACAATCAAGAGAAAATATCTGTTGCCGAGGACTGATGATTTGTTCGATCAATCGAAGGGAGAAATAATGTTCTCAAAGATTGACTTGAGATCAGGATACCATCAAAGAAGAGGAGATCTACAAGACTACCTTCAGGACCAAGTATGGGAATTATGAGTTTTTTGTTGTTCCATTCAGTTTGACTAATGCTCCAACTACTTTTATGTGCTTGATGAATACTGCGTTGCATCCTTCTCTAGAAAGTTTGTTATTGTATTCATTGATGACATCTTGATATATTCTAAGAGCAAGGAAGAACATGTCGAGAATTTAGTAGAAATGTTGAGGTTTCCAAGAGATCATCTGTTGTACGAAAAGCTTATATAGTGTAGCTTCTTTCAAACAGAGGTGCACTACTTGGGACATGTTGTCTCCAAGGAAGGCATAATATTGGATCCAGAAAAGGTAAGAGCTATCATGGAGTGGGAAACTCCTTGCAATGTGGATGAAGTCATATCATTCATGGGGTTAGTAGGTTACTATAGGAGGTTCATCAGGAACTTCTCAGACATTTCCTATCCTATTACGTCATTGCAGAGGATAGGTAAGCAGTTTGAATGTACAGAGGTGTGTGCAACCAATTTTGAGAAATTGTTGACAAATGCTCCAATGTTAAATATTGCAGATTTGGATAAAGAGTTTATAGTGTGAAAAAATGCTTGCAAGAGAGGGCTTGGTGGAGTCCTTTTGTAGGAGGGACATGTGATATGCCATGAGTCCATGAAACTAAATGAGCATGAGTAGAACTACGTAACTCATGATCTTGAGTTGGAAACTATGTTGGAAATAATACTGAGAGGGGGTGGGGGTGAATCAATATTAGCAAATCAATAACTTTTTCATTTCCATAATTAGATTCATATACGCTACTTTAGTTAAGGTAACTTGTGTGTACACGCATCTATGTTTAATGCAACTAGCTTATATCCAACAAACTTATGATTCAATTAATTCATCATATGTTGATCTTTAATCAATGCATTAGAACTTCATTAACCATATAAATAGTAACCAGGTGCAGTAAAAATAGAACAGATCATCACACATAAGAAACACACATGAACACCATGATATAAGGTTGAAAGCCAATGCGGGACAAAAACCACTTGTTGTTGTCTTCCTTTTAATATAAGAAAAACTTGTTTACAAACTTGTACTGGCACAGACTCATACCAGTATGTAGGCACCCACCTGCAGAAGGCTACAACCTTCTCTCGTTCTCCAGCTTCTACTGGAAGGGAGCTACAACCCCTAGCTCTTGTACTAGACGATCTGTTTACTAGTACTCAGGCGCTGGCTTATTGAAGGTTCCAACCTTCACTCATTTCCAGCTACTACTGGAAGGGAGATCCAACCCCTTGGCTCTTGTACTGGCCGATATGTTTACTAGTACGTCGGCACTGACCTACAGAAGGCTATGACCTTCTCTCTTCCTCCAGGGACCACATTTCATAAATTTTCAGACTGGATACTCTTGGAAAACAATATCATAATATGAATGCCATGTTTCATCCAATTTTCATACTAGACCCATCAACAACATTGAAACTCAAAATCAATCACCACTGTAATACAACCATTGCATCACCTAATCATTAAATTCTGAATCACCCAACGAATCACTGAAGAGCTATCACCAAAACACAAAGCAGAACACAAAACTCTGCAACAACCACTAGAACCATCTACACATTCAGATATCATATTTCATAATGTATAAGCTACTCTGAAGATCTGAACCAACATGTATATGCACTTTTATCAAAGCGAACCTACGTACAGATCTGCAAATATTAACTCATAACTTTGCAGTTATTCCAGACATCAATTGTACCCAAATCATAACATTTATAGAATAAACATGCATCAGTATTTCAGATCTAGTCTATCAATGATCAAACCACATAATGATAATACATTCCAGGCCTTAAGATCCCAATCCAACATTCATCATCATCCACATAGGTGCATCCTTGGTTCATATCAAGCAAAGCATCACACACACACCCATAACTTGCATACTAGATCTTACACTTCATCAAATATTCAATCCTTGCTCACTTGGCCTAATGATCTTCTCCTCCTTTTATAGTTTTAGGCCTTTCTTAATACCATGGTCCAAAACCACTTAGGACCAATACCTTGGACCAAAAACCTGGGGTCAATACCTCGGACTAGATACCTTGGACCAATACCATGGATCAAAATACCATGGACCAAATACCTCGGACCAAAACTTAGTTTTCCAACATGTATGCGCCTTTCCTTCTATGAAACTACGTGTGTATGTTATATGCCCATTTTGGTCTGTTAACCTGTGTGTATATGCTCCTTTGTCAAGGTGAACCTGCGTATACCTCTCTCTGATCATTAAATCTTTGCTATTGACCTACTGCACTATGATATGTCATCTGAGTGAGTTGCCATCAAGGACAACACATGTATCATAATGCCAACAAACTATTATTCATGCCTTGAAGATGTGTAGACATTATCTTCTTAGCAAGAAGTTTGTGTTTATGAGCGATCACATTGGGTTGAGATATCTGTTTGACCAACCGAATTTGAAAGCCAGGCAAGGTAGGTGGTTGGCTACCCTTAGTGAATTCAACTTCGAGATTGGATACATCAAGGGAAGGAGAACTGGGTTGCAAATGCTCTCAGTAGGAAAGTGTAGTTGAACCATGTTGCAATAGTGAGCTCATATGGGATAGATTTATAAGATCATATCTTATGGGTAGGACAACAAGTTGACAGGTACAAGGAACTTATGCACAGGTTGCAGTAGGGTACATGTGATCAGGATGTGGACTATCATCTCACAACAGATGGTTTGTTTAGATTTAGGAACATGATATATGTGCGAGACAATAGTGAGCTCAAGAAGACTATCTTGAGAGAGTTTCATGTAAATCCATATTCAGGTCACCCAGGATATCAAAAAACGTTGACAACAGTGAAGAAGTTCTACTATTGGCTGAATCTAAAGAAGGAAATGGTAGAGTTCATGGCTAGATGTTTGGATTGTCAGCAGGTGAAGGCATTGTGTAAGCATCTAGGTGGGTTTATTCGGACGATTCTCAATCCATAGTGGAAGTGGGAAGTCATTTCCATGGATTTCATTACAGGTTTTCTGAGGACATTGAAGAAACATGATTCTATCATGGTTGTGGTAGACATGTTGAGGATGGTAGCTCACTTCATTCTAGTAAAGACTACTTATTCAGCTAGTGAGGTAGCACAGATCTTTACCAGGGCGATCATGAGCTTGCCTGGTGTTCAAAAGAATATTGTGTCAGACATGGATGCCAAGTTCACTTCCAAGTTTTGGAAGGAGTTATTTGCAGGTTTGGGGACAAAATTGGCCTTTAATAGAAATTATCATCTGTAGTCAGATGGACAAACAAACAGGGTCAATAGGATACTAGAGGGTATGATGAGGATGTACATCATGTAGCAGTAGAGGAGATAAGAGGAGAACCTTCCATTGGTTGAGTTTTCCTACAGCAAAGGTTATCAAGAGTCACTGAGGATGAGTTTGTTTGAGGCACTGTATGGGTGAAGTTGTAACACTCCCATTAGTTGGAGTGATCTAGTGAACATGGTACTTATTGGACCGAACATGTTGGCAAACATGGAACATGAAATGCAGGTTATCAAGAAGAATCTAAAGGTAGCATAGGACATGCATAAGAGTTATGGAGACTAGCACAGGGAAGTTAAGGAGTTTTAGGTGGGGAGCAAGTGTATTTGTGTGTCAAGCCCAATAAGAGATCCTTGAGGATTGGATCATGTGCCAAGTTGGCACCATAGTATTGCAAGGCTTTTGAGATCCTTAAGAGGATTAGACTAGTGGCCTACAAACTTGCATTTCCTCACAGTGAAATTCTATGATTTTTTCCACGTTTCATTGCTTAAAATATATATAAGGATGTTGATGATGTTATTGATTGGTCTATATTTAAGGTGAAGCAAGAAGGATATTTCCAGCTGAACCTTAGTGCATATTGCAGTGAAAACATCTCATGCTCTGAAACAGAGAGATTGAGCAAGTTAAAGTGTAGCAAAAGCACTTTGGGCCCGATGAAGCTACATGGGAGATGGCTGATCATATGTGAGCTATGTATCCTTCATTGCTTTTCGTGTGGAGGGGAATGAATTATACATATTTATGTATGATTGCTACTGTAAATATCGCCATGAATTGTGCTATAAAGCTCCAACAAGAGATATGGTTCCCATGTTGTCATGTTTGTCATGATGGTTTTTCTTTTGAGTAGGTTGTTATTATAAATATTGCAACAAATTGGGTTATAAATCTATAGAGGTAGTATGTTTTTTAATTTCAGTGGTTTTTTTGGTTGTAGGTGTCACAAAACACCGAGGATGGTGTTTCCCTAAGGGGGAGGGGTCTATAATAGCCTCGGGTTAAAAGTTCATGTAATAAAAGTTAATAAAGAAAAATAAGACTATGATCAAAGGACACTTATTCCAAACTAAATGTTGGGAAAAATATCCTAGTGGGCATCACTTGTTGTGTTTATGGCTAAGGGGAAATTGGAAAAGGCAATGACAAAGGCTTTGAAAAGGTGAAAAGGTATTTTTGGTATTTTATTTATGAAAATAATGGAAATTAGGAGAAAATGAAGGTGAAATGTCACAGGTTGCATGTGAGGAGGAAAATGAAGGAAAATAATGGAAAATTGAAGAAATTAGAGGCATCATCAATAAAAATACATCAGAGGATCAATGTGTAGTCTTTTATCAGTTCAATTTTGGAATTAGTCTCAGAGAAGAGGAGAGCACCAAGAGGAGAAAGAAAGAAAGCAGAAAAAGGAAGTACAAGGAGAGTAAAGGAAAGTAAGGATCAAGCAAGGAAAAGTTGGATCAAGCAACTTCAACAAGAATAATTGTAGGTAACAGGTTGCATGTATGATTTCTTAGCTGATCTTGATGTGCATGGTATGTGCATGTTGGCATTTGGTTCTTTTGGTATCACTGGCATGGATTTTGTTGAGTTTTGACAATGGATTTTAGCCTTTCCTTTCCATTTCTGGATAGCCATGGTGTGATGGGACTTTTCTCAATTTGAGCTTTGGATTTTTGAAAGATTTTGGATCTTGGTGAGGTAGTCTCAGGAAAAATTCCAAAGGCCTAGGAATCCCTTGACCAATAATGGTGGGATAAATGGTAAAGCCCGAGGGTGGAGACATGAAATTCCTCAAGGTATTGGAGAAGAAATTATGAGGCATCCAAGCTCGGTTTGGTTTTGTGAAATTGACATTGGTTTAGGTGAGATCATGGTATGGTGAGGGTGGAGGTGGTTTAACCTATAGAGTACCTTGGTTATTTATGGATTGGTTTATCCAATTAGATCCCACATTCATGCTTGGAATATGGCACAGGGGTGATTGGCTTAAAGAAAGATTTGATTAAGCCAAGCTATGCTCAGGTTGTACGTGGAAGTACTGAACCTAGTTGGATTTTTGCTATGTTTAATAAGAGTTAAGTTTCTCTTACTTTTGATGAGTAAATGTACTTGTTATTATTTGGATTTAATGGCTATTCTCTCATTGTTATTGATTTGGCTATATGCTGGTTATAAGCATGGTTATTTGACAATTCTTTGTCATGGCTCCTTCCATGTTTTTATTTGTAACTGAATGAATAATGAATGAAAGACCTAATTGATGTTATGCCAGCTAATGTGAGAAGGAAATGATACTTCTTGTTAAACTTAGATAAGTTTTTAGCTCTTTATGTTCAGAATTACATTCATGACCTGTAGGTTGTATGTTTACCAAGTGTTTGACATAATGTCAGTCCCAATTTTGAAAGTTCAAGTCAAGTCTTGGTTTTAGTTTTGGTTTACAAGCATTGTCTTCATTCTTTTATGAGTTTTGGAAGTTTCATGGAATTCTGGGAAGTCATTGGGTCCTAGCCCTAGAAAATAGCCTTAAATATCACAGTGAATGGAATAGCACTGGTAGAAAAAGGCTACTGTCACACACATGCAGGCTCATGGGAGTGACTAGAGGTTCTTAGTAGTTTGGAGGGCTTGTCAAGGGAGTGACTGGGGATTTAGGTTAGTGAGAAGGAGAGTCATCTCAGGGGTTGGACACCTGGAGGGGTTGGGTTGCTTCTGGAGGTCCTGTAGCACTTGAGTGAAGCTAGTAAGGTCTCAAATTGTTGACTCCATTTCCTTAAGGTCATATAGGAAATTGAGTCTTATCATAGTGACCCTAAGCTCATGTTTATCCCGGGTAAGCTGACGAAGGTGGGGAAATGTGGGAGGAGGTGGTTACAAAGGGTTTTGATATCGAATAAAGTATGTTGTATCTGACATATTATTTATGGTTCATGTTTTAGGATTAAATATCATAATGATTGGTATTGGAGTTATTTATTGGGCAAGAAGGTATACTAATTATTTATTTATTTATTTGTACTTGTTTTTTCTTGTTGTGGATTCTTCAAGGGAAGAAAAGGGCTGTGACACTCATATCCATTGTTGTATTTTTTTCATAATAAACCAATTACAAATATGAATCCTATTGAATAAACAACTAATTTTGAAAAAAATATATCCAAATTATAGTTCAAGAGGTGAAGATATCATTGAATTAAATTCAACTATTCTAGGGTTTTTCTTGTGATGGTCACATATATTGTAGAGTAGTATCTTTTGAGATAAAGCAGGTATTATTGCTCAATTGAAACAATTAAATATAATATTTTTGTGGTTTTAATTTGGTATATTATACAATGTACATTCTATATTCAACATACAATACCCTTGAATTATCTACCTCAAACTCCCTGCGAAACCAAATAATGACACTACAGTGAAACATGCCATTGGAGAATCAAATATTGATAAGAATCTTGTATTATATCAAGGAAAAATTGCAATATATGAAGAAGGGATTCCAATAATTACAAAAGATTCATTTCATTAACAAAACACACATTATCATTATAAGAGAGTATATCAAAGACATACATGCTTGGCATGATTTCGAGGATGTTTATGATGGCCAGTACATGGAAAATTGTCACATATACTAGTTTTACATTCTATTTGAATACTCTACTCAACACTATGTAGAGAATATCATTGTGAGAAGCCAGGGGCCAATAATTATTAGCGTCTAACTTACATATTCTCTAGTGGTAGTGTTCCTTCCATATCTGCATCCAACCTTTTACAACCCCATGGATGGTCTTTTAAACATAGAGGGTTATATTTATTTGGATCCACATGAATATGGAGGGAATTTGGAGCAAATACTTGGCCATTTTTCACATTAAAGAGTCATTAGTTGGTGTCATCATGAGCACCTAGACATGGGACTTAGGCTAATGCATAAGCTTCTAGAACTACATTAGCATCATCAAGGCTTGTAATTGCATATGGGACCCTAGCTTATGGATAAGCTTCTATAACTAATTCAATTTTACATTTAACACTTATATGTAGGACCCAAGTTTGTGGATAAGCTTCTTGGATTTCTTCAACATTGGGCTAATCCTCATACATGGGACCCTAATTCACTGAAGTAGTTTGGCATTATGGTTAAAAATTATAAAAGGGACCATAGTTTACGCTTGTATTCCCTCACTACAAGCGTAGAGGGAAACACATTTTGAAGGGGGATGGAGTGTGGGCATCCTCCTTTGGGTGTAATGGAGGTGCGTGTGAGTGAAGGGCCCACTAGAGTAATTATAATGTAGTTATGGTGGGATTTAAAAGTCAAGTGGATTAGGTCCACTATGTTTGTTGTTATTAGTAAGACCTATTAGGTAGTTATGGCAGAATAAATGTAATGTGTCCTCATTAAAGAATGTTCATTAAGCAATTAACATATGGTTGTGTTTAGGATTTTCTAGCTAATTATCAATAAGAATATAGTCCTTTTTGTGACCCATATATAAAAATATAGTTTTTGTAGCTTAGCTCATTGAGAGGTTGCTCCCTTGAAGAGGTAAGTGAATATGAGTGGATTCCTTCCATAAAAGGATCATTATATGGTGTTTCCATACCTTAAGGGTTTTGATATTGAATAAAGTGTTAAGTATTATAATATTTTGTTTGTTATTAGAGTTTAATGGTTAAGGATTAGAATAGGAATAACTTCTTACCATTGAGTATAATAATTAGTAGCTATCAATACATACTTACGTCATTTAGAAATTTTCCTTTATTTCTCCTATCACATCAAGGCCCCATTATTCTAATGGTTTTTCAATGGGAACTAGATACAAAGGATTTTCAATTTTCTTCTCTTTGACTACACATGTTTTGAAAATGTGACACTTTCACACATGCATCACATCCTTGAACAACATTGGATAATAATATCCATCCTTCAATACCTTATGTGTGGTGGTGTCTCCTCAAAAATGTCCCTACATTGGCTTGTCACGTAAATCATTTAATATTTTCTCAATTTTTTTATTTCTCCAAACATCTAAGTAATACACCATCATAATTCTTAGTAAAAAGAAATTGATGAGTGAGTATATCCCATGCAAATTTTACCTTTGCATTATTTTACTCTTTATATTTAAATGCTTAGGACTAAATCCATGTTGTGATTAGTATTCCAAATATTAATATTATGAATCCATGAATACACTTATAAAATATACATAAAATGCATGAAGAGAACTTCATTTCCCAACTTACTTCATCAACTTGATCTTGTGCTCCAACTTTTCATATACATAGTTCATAACTGGCGATGGTGGAGGGATTAATATAATTCCAAATCACCTCTTGGATAATGATTATCTAATTAGAACATCTTTCACCAACTTCTTTTTTGATGAATACCGATCTCATAGCCAAATGTAGAAGTATAACTTTGGTGTGGCTCTTCATAATGTAGGGTTTGGATTACTTCATGAAATTCGCTAAAGCATGTACATGTTTCTCCCCAAATAGGTAATTTATCCTAGCTAGTGTTGTAGCTAGGCTAACAAATATTACAAAGGTATTCCAGTACTTCCCAAAACAAAATGTAATTCTCTACTACTACAAAGAGGAGCTCACAACACACTATATGAAATACATTCCAAGCTTGTTTGCATGTAGCATGTAGCATGTTTGACATCGACACCTACAATATTAATTAATTTGAAAATGCATAGACTTTTAATGGAAATCCTAATCACTATTTTCTTCTTCTTGACCAAAATATGATGGTGGAGAATTATGTTGCTTTATATCCATTGGCTCCTTGAGTTGATGAATGATTTTATCTTCTTGAATATTTGCCTAAATTAAAGTATCTATTTCCTTATTGTTTGAGATAAAGGATAAGGATTCATTTCTTGAAGTTAAAGCCAAATTACTCAACATGTTACATTCAAATTCTAATGCATCAATCCTTTTATTTTGGTGCACCAACAAACTCATGATATTAGCATGTTGAAAAATACAATGATTCTCATTTTTCATTCACCCTTGTAGTTATTGAAAGAAATGACTGATAGATTAAAAAGTTTCTTCATGTCTTATGTGATTATAAAAAAATCACGAATCTCTTTTTTATCGATCTGTAATGCCTCAAGATGTTGAGTTAAATGCAATGTGGGAGAATATCGATATTACTTTATGTCTACATATGGGAGAATCCTTTAGATACCCTACACTTTGCTTGAAGCTTATTTTAGAATGAATACCAACATCCAAATTTCCTATATAACAAATTCCAAAGGAAACTACCCT
The DNA here is from genome assembly GCA_000404065.3 of Pinus taeda. Classification (NCBI taxonomy): domain Eukaryota; kingdom Viridiplantae; phylum Streptophyta; class Pinopsida; order Pinales; family Pinaceae; genus Pinus; species Pinus taeda. The sequence continues at coordinate 119,687 of APFE030967633.1, read as the reverse complement.
AAAGGACATACAAATAATTAGAACCAAATAAAACAAGATACAATCATTGTGTATAAATAATTGGATTCTAGGAAGGTAGATATCATCACCAAAATTCAAACTTGCAGACATTGTCTCCCTTTTATGAAAAGTTTCCCAAATCCAAAGCTTGCAACCATGATCAACAAACAACCAAAGGAAAAGGTCAATTCCCCAAATTTATTCATTATTTGATCATAGAAATTAAACCATAGATTAACATATATTCAAGAGTACCAATTAAATAAAAAAAAGGTTTGAGTATGAGATTGATCTAGGAGGATCCAAAAAGGCTCAAAATTTGAAGTCCTAAAATCTCAACAAAACTAGAACCAATATGTAGATATCATCGAGACGATTCCAATGGTGTAAATGTTACCTCAATCCAAGTCCATATGGAAAATTTATGCTCATCTAGAGTTTTGAAAAACAATTAAAATTTTGGCACTAATAATGCCATGTGGCATCACCAAAAGGCACCATGTGGCACCATCAAGAGAGAACCACGTGACACCAACAAAAGGGTGTCATGTGTCACCCACCATACCCATCCACATGGTATCATATTGGTGGTCTAGTGACATCATGATCAACAAGTGATGTGGACCAGTTCGCGAGTGCCACATGGCCCAATCATTGGGTGCCAATTGGCACCCCGCAGTTTCCCACCTTGACTTATGAATTAAAAATAAATGTGTTTAATAATGGCTAGGGGTCAAAAACTTGACCTTAACGTAACAAATCTAGTGACGAACCATTTCTCAAGTGATGGGCCTCCCAAATAGGTATAGTTTAAGGCCCATATGACCATCCTTTGACATGTTTAAACATTTCCTTCTAGATTTGATAATGTCTTTTTCAAGCTATAATGTGTTCCTAGTAAGGTTAGGAGATATTTTTTATATCTTTTATTCCTAATGCATTAAATTTGTAGGATATTAAGAAGTTATTGTGCAGGTCACATAGGAGACCAACATGAGAAGATTATGCAAGCTTGTTCCTTGCTACATGCTAATCACAACTTGACTGGCACATGAATAAATACTACTTACTTGTGGCGTCGAGAACACTAGGGAAACAAATCCACATTTCTAGGAGTTTTAGAGGAAATTAGTCCACCCTTCAAAGAGGATGCCCCTCAACCTCTTTTTGTATAAATAAGAGAGCTTAATAGTGATTATTATAGAGATACTTTTGCCTATTATTTAATTTGTTATGTTTCATGTATGAATACATTTGGAGGCTAATGAAAATCATTTCATTGTTCTCAGTTTGATTTTACTCAAAGGGATTGGTTCTACTTGGGTTAGGGCCAAACCGAAGTGCTCAAGACCCTTCCTATATGTTAGGGTCCTATGATTCATAGGATCAGATGATGATTGACTATTATCTTTCAGTTGATGGAATTGTAAGTAATATTGTATTCTACAAATTATTTCCAAGAAAAAAAAGTAAATAAGGGGCTTGCAAGGAAAAATGCACGCTTAGGATTAATTTGATATGTTTTAGAATAGTAATCTTGCTTATAATAATTAATCGTGTCATTTAATCATGATTAACCATTTATAGTAAGGCATCTGGCGCTAAGGTTTGGTTTTATGATAAAACGACAAAATGGTCTGTCGACATGTGATTATCAAAGGCGCAAGACTTAATGGCTAAGATCTCCCATGCTTGGATCAACGATGGGACAGTGTTTTTGCCCCCCTCGAGCTCCATCGAGTTTTATCCACGGGGGGCGAGGGTGGGGGGCGGGTCCTAAAGAGTTGGACCCAATCTTCTATATGTCATCCCCACAACATTTCACACCCTCCAAAAGTCTTCCAACGTTGACTGCTCGCCCCACCTCCATGTCACCTCCAACTTCCATGTCATATATCTATTGCATCCCACTCCCGCCATATCAATAGTGAATGTTGGAAAATTAAATTCAGCACCGAGTTGGAAAAATAATCAGTTAAAACTATGTTTTTTCCTATATAACACAATGATTTTGAGCAAGGTTTCCAAACAAATAAGAATAAATTTCTCAAAATTGAAAGAGGTTTTTGTCCAGAACGATCCCATTTAAAATGTCTGTCTCATTTTTCTAACAATTATTATGGTTTAGGATATTTGCATGAATCTTTGAAGGCATATTTTCCATAAATTTCTTGTTTTAAGCCACATTTTTCAAATGTGGTTTACGAACAGATGAAAATGAATTTTAAAAAACTGAACTAAGTTTTTGTTGGTAACATCTCCCTCTACAAAAATGTCTCTCAGCTTTTTCATAGCTGTCATGGGCTGAGATATACAAATGGATGACTGGACTCTATTTTTCATAATTTCTTGAGGAATAAGCTAATGGGAATTTAGTGACTGGGATGCCACTTTATCAAATAAGACTTGCTATCAAATTCTAATTTTTGTTCCTTGTCACCAACAATCCTCAAAGATAGTGCCAAGTAGATTCATTAGTTTTGCATTAGTTTTGAATGTCCTATATTTTGGTCCTATTTTTGTAATATAGTTTTTAGATATTTGTAATAAATCTTGATATTTTTTAATCAAGATATTTTGTGAAGATTTGGTACAAATACTTCATCATTTGAAGTAATAGATGCTGGGACTTGTTTTGAAGAAAATGAAAGCAACTCAGAGAGCCACCATTGATCATATTTTTAGCAATACAGGGCAAATCATTACAGGATTCTTGTGTCATTTTTATTGGTGAAGTGCATCTCTCTTTGTCAATTTTCTTTCCTTTTATTATCATATGTAATTCTAAAATATGAACTATTCTAAAAGGATGAAGAACAAAATTTGTTTGAATGTACAATCTATCTCTCGCTTAAGAATAATTTTTATGTTTTCCACTAAAGATTAAAGTCATAATTCTTAACTGCTCTGTTTTTAACTGGATTTCTAAATCTTTACTTCTCTTTAACACCATAAATCTTAAATGATCCAGTGAATTTGCCTAACCTGCCATGTAAGTTTAGCCTGTAAACTCTGTATTTGATCACCTCAAACCTATGACTCCATTTTCCCAATGGCCTTTCTTCCCAGTTTCAACCCAACAACACAAAAAACACAAACCTGAACTTAATAGCTAACCTAATACCTTCTGTCAAACAAAGCTAAATCATAAAAAGATATCCCTCTCTAAAAATGGAAGGGCTAGATTATCAATTTCCAAAGTTATTTCATAGCCTTGAGAAATTACATAGTGATAACATCCTAGCGCCATACTAGGAAACAAACAGTTTCATCTTCCCCAGGAAAGGTTATCAAATTTCACATCTCATTGATGGTGGTGGACAACAGTCAGACATATGAAGGCTAAAACATTCACCTGACGACTCCATGTTAAAGAATTCAGAGCTCAAAGCTTTCATGACGACTCCACTGACCGAAGAATCCAGAGCTCAAAATGCATAGCTAGTTGCCGCATTAGTCACAATGTCAACATATGTAAAAGCTTCTATTTCCATTTAAGCTTTAAAAGAATTGTGAAATGAGTTTGCAGATTATCAAATTGCTGAAGTTTTTTCAACGACCTTGTTTTATTGTTTGAGATCATGCGAATTTTCGTTCGAAATTAAATTTTATTTTCTTGAGTCATTTGTTGAAATACTTGAGAAGGATATTGAACTCTTAAATACTCAGATTCAATCATACAGTTTCCAATATTTAAGAAGGTTCTTTGAAAATCTTCCTTCGCCAAAACGAGATGAGATTGTACTACCCTTTGATTTTTAGATTGATAAATGTTATGTTTTTGAACACAAGACTAGCACTGTACATTTAAAATTATGGTTCAACATTGATGATACAACTAGAAAACTCAGCCATGTTAAACTGGTCATTGAATATCGGGAGGATCGACTAATAGATTGTCTTTGTTGATCCTGTAGTAGACTACATGAAGGGTTATCTCAGCTTGAGTTTTCAGCCATGTTTTCACTGTGAGAACCAGATCCATTGTCAGTTTCCATTGTTACTACATTTTCCAATTTTGATGTTGTTGAAGCACAGTCAGGTAGCTATGTCAACTTAGAAGTTACTTAACTAGCTTCAATGGATTTTTTTGTGTTATTTGATATTGCAGTCATTTCAACAGATTAAAGTGAGTAGGTGTGTGCCAATAAGCTGAGTACTCTGAGCATCTTTGCAGTATTTTTAGTTTCAGTTTGCAATAGAGTCTTTCATTTTTTTCAGTGTATAGTCCAGTTTACAACTTGATGAATGGATTTGGTTTTGTTTGAGTATTAGAATATATGATCAATTGGTTTTTAGTTGTAGTGGTTTCATGGTAGAGCATGTGGTAGGCTTGGTTTCAGCACAATGGATCAGGCTACTAGTCTATGATGTTCTTTGGCACCTCACTAGGAGGATTCCATCACTCGTTGGAGCCATTGTTAGGGTCCTATGATTCATAGGATCAAATGATGATTGACTATTATCTTTAAGTTGATGGAATTGTAAATAATATTGTATTTTGCAATTTATTTCCAAGAAAAAAATAGAAAAAGTAAATAAGGGGCTTGCAAGACAAAATTCACCCTTAGGGTTAATTTGATATGTTTTAGAATAGTAATCTTGCTTATAATAATTAATCGTGTCATTTAATCACGATTAACCATTTGTAGTAAGGAATCTAGCACTAAGGTTTAGTTTCATGATAAAATGAAAAAATGGTTTGTCGGCATGTGATTATCAGAGGCGTAAGACTCAATTGCTGAGATCTCACCAGCTTGGATCAACGATGGTGGAGTGTTTTAGGGCCTCCCTGAGCTCCATCGTGTTTTATTTGCGAAGGAGGGGGGGGGGTCCAAAAGGGTTGGATCCAACCTTCTACGTGTTACTCCCACAATGTTTCGCACCTCCTTGCCTTTTCACTCATCACCCCTTCCTGAAAAGTCTTCCGATGTTGACTGCTCACCTCGCCTCCATGTCACCTCCTTCTTCCATGTCATATATCCATTCCATGCCACTCCAGCTAGATCAATAGTGAATGTTGGCAAATTAAAGTCTGCACCGATTTGGAAAAATAATTAGTTAAAACTATGTTTTGTCGTATACAACATAGTTATTTCGAGAATGGTTTCGAAAAAAATCAGAACAAATTTCTCAAAACTGAAAGACTTTTTTGTCCAGAATTGACCCATTTAAAAAATTCTGTCTTAGTTTTGTAATAGATATTATGGTTTAAGATATTTGCATGAATCTTTGAAGGCATATTTTCCATAAATTTCCTGTTTTAAGTCATTGTTTTCAAATCTGGTTTTTGAATAGATGAAAATTGATTTTAAAAAATTGAAAGTGGTTTTTGTTGCTAACATCCTCCTCTACAAAAATCTCTCTCAAGTTTTTCACAATTGTCATGGGTTTAGATATTCAAAGGGATCACTGGACCCTATTTTTCAAAATTTTGTGAGGAAAAAGCTTATGGGAAGTTAGTGACTTGGATGCCACCTCATCAATTAAGACTTGCTATCAAATTTGAATTGTTGTTCCTTGTCACTAGAAATCCTCAAAGATAGTGCCAAGAAGATTCATTAGTTTTGAATGTCTTATATTTTAGTCCTATTTTTGTAATACAATTTTCAGATATCTGTAATAAATCTTGATATTTTTTATCAAGAAATTTGTGAAGAATTGATATAAATACTTCATCATTTGAAGTAATAGATGTTGGGACTTTTTTTGAAGAAAATGAATTGTATTATAAAGTAGCTCATAGAGCCACCATTGATTAGTTTTTCAGTAATACAGTGCAAATCATTACATGATTATTGTGTCATTTTTATTGGTGAAGTGCATCTCTTTTTATCAATTTGCTTTCTTTTTATTCTCATATGTGATTCTAAAATCTGAATTATTCTAAGAAGATAAAGAGAAAAAATTATTTGAATGTACACCCTATCTCCTACCAGATCAATAGTGAATGTTGGCAAATTAAAGTCAGCACTGAGTTGGTAAAATAATAAGTTAAAACTACGATTTTTCCTATACAACACAGTAATTTTGAGCATGGTTTTCAAACAAATAAGAATGAATTTCTCAAAACATTTATTATGGTTTAGGATATTTGCATGAATCTTTATGGCATATTTTTCATAAATTTCCTATTTTTAGACATTGTTTACAAATGTGATTTCCAAATGATGAAAATGAATTTTCAAAAACTGAAAGAGGTTTTTGTTGGTAACATCCTCTTCTAGAAAAACCTCTCTCAGTGTTTGTATAAATATCATGGGTGGAGATATAAAAAGGGATCATTGGACCTTTTTTTTTTTATTTATTTTATATATATATATTTTAGAATTTCGTGAGGAAAAAGCTCATGGGTAGTTAGTGACTTGGATCCCACCTCATCAAATAATACTTTCGATCAAATTCGAATTGTTGTTCCTTGTCACCAGCGATCCTCAAAGATAGTGCCAAACAAATTCATTAGTTTTGAATGTCCTATATTTTATTCCTGTTTTTGTAGTACAATTTTTAGATATTTCTAATAAATCTTGATATTTTTTATCAAGATATTTTGTGAAGAATTGGTATAAACACTTCACCATTTGAAGTAATAGATGTGGGGACTTGTTTTGAAGAAAATGGCTTGTATTGTAAAGCAGCTCACAGGGCCACCATTGATCAGATTTTCAGTAATACAATGCAAATCATTACAAGGTTCTTGTGTCATTTTTATTCGTGAAGTGCATATCTCTTTGTCAATTTGATTTTCTTTTATTATCATATGTGATTCTAAAATATGAATTATTCTAAGAAGATAAAGAACAAAATTTGTTTGAATGTACACTCCGTCTTTGGCTTAAGAATAATTTTTTTGTTTTCTACTAAATATTAAAATCAGAATTCTTAACTTCCCTGTTTTTAATTGGATTTATAAATCTTTTCTTCTCTTTCACAGCATCAACCTTAAAGGATCCAATGAATTTACCTAACCTGCCCTGTAAGTTTAGCCTGTAAACTTTGCATTTGATCACCTGGAACCTGTGACTCCATTTTCCCAATGGCCTTTCTTCCTAGTTTCAACCCAACAACACAAAAAACCCAAACCTTAACTTAATAGCTAGCCTAATACCTTCAGTCAAACAAAGCTAAATCATAAAGAGAGATCCCTCTATGGAACTGGAAGTGCTAGATTCCTAGTTTCCAAAGTGGTTATGTGGTTACGTTTGCAATTTCTTTGACAACCTTAAGAAATTACATAGTGATAACATCATGGCAACCATACTAGGAACCAAACAATTTCATCTTCCCAAGGAAAGATTATCAGATCTCATTGCTGGTGGTGGACAATAGTCGGAAATATGATGGTTGAAACATTCACCTAGCGAATCCATGTTCAAGAATCCAAAGCTCAAAGATTTCATGGTGACTCCAATAAACCACAAAATCCAGAGCTTAAATTGCACAGTTGGTTGCTGCATTAGTCACAATGTCAGGATATGAAAAAGTTTTTCTTTCTATTGAAGCTTTAAAAGAATCTCGGGATTAGTTTGCAGATTTTCAAATTGATGAAGTTTTTCAATGACTATGTTTTATTGTGTGAAATCATGTAAATTTTCATCAGAAATTAAAGTTTGTTTTCTTGAGTCATTTGCTGAAAGACTTGAGAAGGAAATTGAACTCTTACATACTCAGGTTCAGTCCTACAGTTTCTAAGATCCGAGACAATTATTTGAAAATCTTCCTTCGCCAAAACGAGAGGAGATTGTACGGCCCTTTGATTTTTAGATTGATAAATGCTGTGTTTTTAAACACAAGACTGGCAATGTACAATTAAAATCGTGGTTCAACATTGAGGATACAACTAGAAAACTTAACCACGTTAAATTGGTCATTGAATACCTTAAGGATCGACTAATAGATCATGTCTTTATTGATCCTATAGCAGACTACATGAAGTGTTTTTTCAGCTTGAGTTTTCAGCCATGTTTTCACTGCGAGAACCAGATCCATCGCCACTTGCCATTGTTACTACATTTTCCAATTTTGATGTTGTTAAAGCACAGTCATGTAGCTATATCAACTGAGCAGTTACTTGATTGGCTTCACTGTCATTTTTATGTTAATAGATATTGTTGTCATTTCAGCAGACTAGAGTGAGTATGTGTGTGCCAATAAGCTCAATACTCTGAGCATCTTTGTAGTATTTCTAGATTCAGTTTACGATAGAGTCTTTCAGTGTTTTCAATGTACAGTTCAGATTACAACTTGATGAATGGATTTGGTTTTGTTTGAGGATTAGAATAGATGATCAATTGGTTTTCAGTTGTACTGGTTTCATGGCAGAGCATGTGGTAGGCTTGGTTTCAACGCAATGGATCAAGCTACTAGTCTACGGTGTTCTTTGGCACCTCAATGGGAAGATGCCATCGCTCGTTGGAGCCACTATTAGGGTCCTATGATTCATAGGATCAAATGATGATTGACTATTATCTTTTAGTTGATGGAATTTTAAATAATATTGTATTTTGCAAATTATTTCCAAGAAAAAAAATAGAAAAAGTAAATAAGGTTCTTGCAAGACAAAATGCACCCTTAGGGTTCGATATGTTTTAGAATAGTAAGCCTACTTATAATAATTAATCATATGGGTGCGCGCTCGTGAAGGCCTAGGTTAACCTAGGGTTTCTGCCTGACCTCTGCAGAATACCGTCACGGTCCCAACAAGGTGCACTGTACATCGTAGCAATCTACACCCGTCGCTTTCGGATTTCGACCTGTGGACAGGATGGACGACAACATGGAGTTGGAAGCGGTTGATTATTCTGAGGAGCCTTTCCCGGACAGAGTCATCTTTGATAACCCTAGTTTCACTCCTGCCCCTCCGATTGTATCATCTTCACCGGTTGCTGGCCCGGAATCGTCTCATCGACCTCCCATTGTTTCCCTACCGCGGCTCAGCTCTGTCCCTCCCCTCATCGGGTCTCACCCTTTCGAATCTCCTAATTTCGAAGTCCCTCCACTCCCTCCGGGCACCCTACATATTCTATCCTCTCATACCCCTCCATCGCCCTCTTTTGACCCGCTTTCCTCATCTTTTTTCACTACTCCTTCTGTCAACCCTCCGGTCACTGCAGCGATGCATATCTCTTGTGTTGGAACCCAACCATCCGGGTGTATTGAGACTCCTGCTGTCAAGGTTAAACTTGTTAAACCTATTCCTTTGGAAGGCGTACCAAACCCCCTGGTGGACCATCCGTCTACACCCCGTACCAACAAAAGGAAGTCGAAGTGCAATAAGGCTACCTCAAGGGATATCACCATCAGGTTCGGTGAGACCTCGGCTATAGGCGAGTTTGCAATCATGGCAAACACTGTGCTGGTAGGGCATGTCTGGGGTAGGGCATATTCGGCCAAACAGGCTGACACAATGGGTGAAGGAGATTTGGGGAGGGTTGCTTATTGATCTGCCAGAAGTCCATGTATTGCCAAGAGGCTGGTTCTCTTTACATTTCTCAAAGGAGAGTTACATGGACTTGGTACTGGCCAGGTACTGGCACATTGAAATGGCACCGGTACTCCTCAAGAGGTGGAATCCTCTTTTTGACCCAGAACGCGAACAAATTGGAGCTGGACTGATTTGGGTGTGCCTGCCGGGTCTTCCACTGCAGTTTTGGGGTGAAGAAGTTTTTGTCAGGACTGGTAATGCACTGGGTACATATCTAGATCATGACCGCACTTTTGTGGAATCAAGAAGTAGGACCCTCGCACATATTGGTTCACTTAGATACCCGTGAAGGGCTGGAGGAAAATATCACTCTTCAGTGGGGGAGATTCATCGGAGTTCAGATACTGGATTATGAGGGGGTCCTGTTCCGTTGCAGGCGATGCCACAAGGTAGGACATCTCTACAAAGACTTCCCACTCAACCGAAAAGCTGAGGACTCCCTGAAGATCACTCTTGTACCTTCCAGGGCTGCTTCACCAGTCTCCACGCACCCCATTCCTACTGGTCAGTCTCCGGTGGCATCCTCACCAGCGGTCGACCCTAGACTCAGGCACTCCTCACCGCCGATGACCAGGGCACGCTCAGCAGCTGAAGTAGTTTCAGCCTTGGGTACTCCTATGAACCCTCCTCTCTCTATTATTGATCATATTATTAATGATATAGGTTCCTCTTTCCAGACATCTATGGCTCATTGTTCTATGTTGGCCCAACAGTCTGGTCTTGGTAACTCTATGTCGGGTGCCGACCCCCTGCCTACCAGAGGCAGGAATTCTAATCTCTCAAAGGCTATTAATAAAGCAGGGGCGAAGGTCATCTCTGGTCTTCAATCCACCATTGACGGGGTCCTTAGAGCAAGATATACCCCGCGCAGTGTTCCCCCATGAAGTGTTTATCTTATAATTGCAGGGGGTTAGCTAGTACCTCCAAGAAACTAGCCATGAAGCAACTCATTGAGACTGAACCTATTGATATCATTCTGCTACAAGAAATTCTTTTCTCGGCCGAACAAATCACCCAATCCTTTCAATCCTTGACCCTAGGTTGGTCCTTTGTAGCCCTCGATGCTGCTGGTCGATCCAGTGGTCTGGCCATTGGAGTTAACCCTCGCTCCCATTAAGGTTGAAGGCAACTTGGGGGGGGGGGGCGGTTATCTAGGTCTGGACATTTTCACTGCTGATCTGGGCATGAATCTTAGGATTGTGAATGTATATGCCCCTTGTAATCAAAGAGAACAATTTTGGCAGCGACTCTTACATCTCTCCCTCATGAATGCGGGGCAGACCATAATCGGAGGAGATCTCAACTTTTCATTAGGATACAGGGAATCATGGGGATCAGTGGCACAAATCGACTCTACCACAGATTATATGACTAATCTTTTAGAGCAAACAAACTTTGTGGATATCCCCATGCATAAACTCCTTCCTACTTGGAGGAACAGGAGGGTGGGCGATGCAGCATTGGCCCACAAACTTGACAAATTCATCATGAAATATTCGCTCCTTCAACAATTGCATCATTACAAGCAATGGGTGGGCATGGGAGGCATTTCGGATCACGCGCCTATATATCTGGAAATCCAGGGGCCTTTTAGGAAACCAAAAGCCTCTTACAAATTCAATCACACCTGGCTGAGGGACCCATCATATATTAAGATGATCTCTGAATATTGGAATACTCATCCCATTAATGGAATAGAATCACTTGCAAAAGGGTTCTGCAAAAACCTCTCTGAGATCAAGCACCTCTCCATTAATTGGGCCAAGGAAAAGCATGCTCGAGAAACCTCTCAACTCACTCATATCGAATTAGAGTTGAGCTCACTACTGGATGAACGGGGCCTGGGTTTCATCACAGCTGAGGACAAGGGTTGACTGATAGAATTGGAAAACCAGAAGGCTAATATCCTAAAGGAGCGCGAAGAATCCCAGTGATTGAGGAGTAGAGCTATTTGGTTACAAGCTAGGGACAATAATTCGAAGTTTTTTCACAGCTATGCCAAAGGTCGAAAGGTGTCCAACACCATTTGGAAACTCCCCACTCTTGAGGGAGACATGGCTGACTCCTTTAATAAGCTTGCCCATCTTGGCATCACTCATTTCAGAGATCTCTACAAATGCCCCCGTGAAGAAAATCTTCTTGATATTATCAATGTAGCAAGACATTTTCCGAGATTTGTTGATGAGGATGATGCAGAAGAGCTTAATGCTCTGGTTACTTCAGGGGAGCTAGAAGGTATTTTAAAATGGTTCAAAAAAGTTAAGAGTCCAGGCCCGGATGGATGGACCATTGAATTCTATCTGGCATTTTATGAAATCCCGGGGCAGGATCTAGTAAATGTCGTGGAGGAGAGAAGAACTTTGAGATCCATCTACCACGCCATCAACTCGACCTTCATAGCTCTCATACCTAAATCTGACTCCCCTTCTTCTTTTGATGATTATAGACCTATCTCTTTGTGCAACTGTCTATACAAGATCATTTCCAAGACCATTGCCAACCATCTCAGACCGATTCTCTCCAGACATATTTCCCCTCAACAATTTTCTTTCCTCGAATCCAGACAGATTCACGAAGCCATCGGTTCGGCTCAAGAAGCCATCCATTCTATCTGGTCCAAGCATCTCAAGAGCATCATTCTCAAGATTGACTTATCCAAAGCTTTCGACCGTGTCAGTTGGCTCTATATCAAAATGCTTCTTATCCATCTGGGATTCCCCCACATTTACATCACCTGGATTATGGCCTGTATTACATCTCCTTCCTTCAGTATTCTCATCAATGGCTCGGCCTCACCCTTCTTCCACTCTAAAAGGGGACTAAGGCAAGGCTACCCACTGTCTCCTCTACTCTTCCTGATAGTCATGGAAGGTCTTAGTCGGCTCATAGCCTCTGCAAAAAGGAATGGCAATATCTATGGGCTCCGGATCTCAAATGTTTGCTCTCTCACTCACCTACTATTTGTGGACGATGTACTCATTCTGTTGGATGGCAGCATACGGGATTCCAGATCTTTTTCCAAGTTTCTACTTCTCTTTTCCTCTGCTACAGGTATGCTCGCAAATCATACTAAATCCACTATCACTTTCACTCGTACATCGGTTTAGGAATCACATTTTGCTCAGCAAGCTTTTCCCTACAGCATACACCCCTTGGATAGGGGCCTAAAATATTTGGGGTACTGGCTAAAACCTACTTGTCAAAGAATTGCTGATTGGGTTTGGCTGGTTACAAAGTTAGAGAAGAGACTCATTGTATGGAGCTTCAGAGACTTATCAAGGGAAGGCAGACTGGTGCTTATCCAATCTGTCTTGGAGGCCACTCCGGTCTTCTGGATGGCACTTGCATGGATCCCGAGGAACATTCTAGGGAGTATAAAACAACTCTGTAACAGATACCTCTGGAATGGAAATCAGGACAAAATATTATTTGCCTGGATAAGCTGGCAAAAGATAGCCCTACCAAGGAAATGGGGCGGATGGGGGCTCAAGGACATTCCCCTCTTTACTCAAGCACTTGCTGCAAAAATGGGCTGGTCACTGATGACAAGTCAGAATCTTTGGGCACAAATATCATACCATAAATAAATTTGGCCTCAGAGCTTATTGGACTGGATGAGACTACCATCATGGCAGGTGATAGGATGCTCTTCGGTATGGAAGGCACTGCTCCATTCCCTTCCCCTCATACAAGACAATCTAGTTTGGAGAATCAACGATGGATCGCTGGGTAGGATTGGACTAGATCCGTGGATAGGAAGTGGGGGAAGACACATACTTAGTAGAGATCTTATCAGGTACCTACATGCACGAGAGTTTAGGGTTTTTGCACACATCGCTGATCAACGGAACAGAGATATATTCACACAGGCATGGAAGTCGGCCCTACAACTCGATCTCCCTCCACAATGGCATCAAGAGTGGCTTGAATATACCTCAGCATTATTTGAATCGCATATCCGAATCAAACAGGGGCTTGATGAATTAATTTGGTGTATGGATGATAATGGTACATACTCACCTAAGCCTGGATACTGTTCACTCATTCAACATAAAAAAAACCGGACTTGACATTGTACTGGTGGCGAGATATTTGGAAGCTTATTGCACCTCCACGTACCAGACTTTTCTTCTGGTGTGTTCTTAAGGATATTGTTCCCACGGGAGAGCATCTAACCCATAGAGCGATTTATGGGCCATCTTGGTGTATATTGTGCAAAGAGGCATCAGAATCAACTGTACACCTTTTCCTACATTGCACAGCAACCCGCTCTCTCTGGCAAAACATTTCCACATCTATTGGCTTTGCTGGGTCTTGGTCCGGAGACGATATACAAAGTGCATGGGAAGATTGGAATCGTAGACATCCAGGATCAAAGTTACTGAACCTTCCCTTAGTGGTCATTTGGCATATTTGGAAGGTCCGCAACAGGTATATCTTTGATAACATGGCTGTGTGTTGGTCACGAATGGAAGCCGGCATTATCTTTGCTTACCTTGAAATGCTCGACCCTACTCCCCCTAGGGAGAGGCACATACAACCACCCCCCATCATAGACAAATCTGTCCCTTGGGCCTTCTTCGATGGGGCTACGAATCAAAATGGCTGTGGGGGTGGCTTCGTTCTCCATATCAATGAACACCACAGATACAAAGTTAAACTGGGGCTCGATGCGGGCTCTAACAATTTTGCGGAACTCATGACCCTACGCCACTTATTACACTTCTCTTTGGGACATCAATGTTTAAATCTAAACATTTTTGGGGATTCAAAGATTGTTGTAAACTAGTTCAATATTTCTACAATATGTCACATTCACACACTCAGCAACATATTATATGAAACACATACTTTCAAGGCAGCATTTAACCATATCTCTTGTATCCACATATACAGGGAATATAACTGTAGCGCTGATCAATTATCCAAGGAGGTCGTGCTACTTCCCAGAGGAGAATGGTTAATATTGGAGCAACGAGGGACTGAGGAATACCGATATTACCACAGGCCATATATAGATCAGTGATATCAGAGGGACAATAGTCCTTGATCATAGCAAATGATTAAATGTTCAAGATCTGATAACATTTTTTGTAAATCTTTTTGATATATATAGAAAGACACATTGATAATGGACCCTCTGTGGTCATGTACAGGTGATTATTAAATAGATTATTAAACTGTCTATACAAATAGCTTTTTTGTTTTATCAGCCTGATCACCCTGCGTGGTGGATCTTGATAGACGGTACTGTTTATAGCATATGCTACTGCATTTACAATATGTAATTTTCTCTATCTTAATGAAAATTATGGATTTTTCCAGTGGAAAAAAATTAATCATGTCATTTAATTATGATTAACCATTTGTGATAAGGAATCTAGTGCTAAGGTTTGGTTTTATGATAAAACGACAAGATGGTCTATCGACATGTGATTATCAAAGGCTTAAGACTCAATGGATGTGATCTCCCTCGCTCGGATCAATGACGGGGGAGTGTTTTCAGGCCCCCTTGAGCTCCACCACGTTTTATCAATGGGTGGATCCAAAAGAGTTGGACCCAATCTTCTACTTTTCACCCCCACAATGTTTCACAGCCCCCCCACCCCCCCTTTCCTTTTCATTCATCGTGCCCACAACCCCCCTCCCCCTCCCTCTCTCTCCGAAAAAATCTTCTAGCATTGACCACTGCCCCTCCTCCATGTCAACTCCTGCTTCCATGTCATATACCCATTTCATCCCACTCTCGCCAGATAAATAGGGAATGTTGGCAAATTAAGGTTAGCACAGAGTTGGAGAATTATCAATTAAAACTATTTTTTTTCCTATACAACACAGTGATTTTGAGCATGGTTTTCAAACAAATAAGAACAAATTTCTCAAATATGAAAGAAGTTTTTGTCTAGAATGGACCCATTTAAAAATTTATGTCTCAGCTTTCTAACAGCTATTATGGTAGGATATTTGTATGAATCTTTGAAGGCATATTTTCCATAAATTTATTGTTTTAAGACAATATTTTCAAATGTGGTTTCTGAACAGTTGAAAATGAATTTTCAAAAACTAAAAGGTGGTTTGTTGGTAACATCCTCTTCTAGAAAAACCTCTCTCTCTATTTTCACAACTATCATGGGTTGAGATATAAAAAGGGATGACTAGACCCTATTTTTCATAATTTTGTGAGGAAAAATCTCATGGGCAATTAGTGACTTGGATGCCACCTCATCAAATAAGACTTGCTATAAAATTCGAATTGTTGTTCCTTTTCACTAGCAATCCTAAAAGATAGTGACAAGAAGATTCATTAGTTTTGAATGTCCTAGATTTTAGTCCTATTTTTGTAATACAATTTTTAGATATTTCTAATAAATCTTGATATTTTTTATCAAGATATTTTGTGACAAATTGATATTAATACTTCATCATTTGAAGTAATAGATCTTGGGATTTGTTTTGAAGAAAATGACTTGTATTGTAAAGCAACTCATAAAGCCACAATTGATCAGATTTCAGTAATATAGTGCAAATCATTACAAGATTCTTGTGGCATTTTTATTGGTGAAGTGCATCTCTCATTGTCAATTTGCTTTCTTTTTATTCTCATATATGATCCTAAAATATGAATTATTCTAAGAAGATAAAGAGCATAATTTGTTTGAATGTACATCTATCTTTGGCTTAAGAATATTTTTTATGTTTTCCACTAAATATTAAAATCAGAATTCTTAACTACTCTATTTTTATTTGGATTTCTAAATCTTTTCTTCTCTTTCACACCAAAAATCTTAAAGGATCTAGCCAATTTTCCTAACCTGCCCTATAAGTTTAGCCTACAAAATTTGTATTCGATCACCTCAGACCTGTGACTCCATTTTCACAATGGCCTTTCTTCCCAGTTTCAACCTGACAACACAAAAACCCAAGCCTGAACTTAATAGCTAGCAAATACCTTCAATGAAACAAAGCTAAATCATAAAGAGAGATCCCTCTCTAAAACTGGAAGGGCTAGATTCCCAATTTCCAAAGTGGTTATGTGGTCACCTTTGAAATTTATTTCACAGCCTTAAGAAATTACAGAGTGATAACATCTTGGCAACCATACTAGGAAACAAACAGTTTCATCTTCCCCATGAAAGATTATTAAATTTCAGATCTCATTATTGGTGGTGGACAATAGTCAGACATATGATGGCTAACACATTCACCTGGAAACTCCATGTTTAAGAATCTGTAGCTTAAATCTTTCATGGCGACTCCACTGACCGAAGAATCAAGAGCTTAAATTGCACAACTGGTTGCCTCATTAATCACAATGTCAGGAGATGTAAAAGTTTCTCTTTCTATTGAAGCTTTAAAATAATTCTGGGACGAGTTTGCAGATTATCAAACTGATGAAGTTTTTCCAAGGGTCATGTTTTATTGTGTGAAATCATGCAAATTTTCGTCAGAAATTAAAGTTTTTTTTCTTGAGTCATTTGCTGAAAGACTTAAGAAGGATATTGAACTCTTAAATACTCAGATTTAGTCCTACAGTTTCCAATATTTGAGACAATTCTTTGAAAATATTCCTTCGCTAAAAGGAGAGGAGATTGTACTACCCTTTGATTTTTAGATTGATAAATGTTGTGTTTTTGAACACAATACTGGCAATGTAAAATTAAAATCGTGGTTCAACATTGAGGATACAACTAGAAAACTTAACCATGTTAAATTGGTCATTGACTACCTTGAGGATTGACTAATAGATTATGTCTTTATTGATCCCGTAACAGACTACATGAAGGGTTTTTTATAGCTATGTTTTCACTATGAGAACCAGATCCATCATCAGTTGGCATTCTTACTACATTTTCCAATTTTGATGTTGTTGAAGCATAGTTAGGTAGCTATTTCAACTGAGAATTTACTTGATGGCTTCACTAGAATTTTTGTGTTATTTGATATTGCAGTGATTTAAGCATACTAGAGTGAGTAGGTGTGTGCTAATAAGCTCAGTACTTTGAGCATCTTTGCAGTATTTTTAGTTTCAGTTTGCAACAGATTCTTTCTGTTTTTTCACTGTACAGTTCAGATTACAACTTGATGAATGGATTTGGTTTTGTTTGAGGATTAGAATAGATGATCAATTGGTTTTCAGTTGTAGTGGTTTCATGGTAGAGCATGTGGCAGTGTTGGTTTCATCCCAATGGATCAGGCTACTAGTCTATGATGTTCTTTGGCACCTCACTGGGAGGATTCTATCCCCTGGTGGAGCCATTGCTAGGGCCATATGATTTGTAACATCAAATGATGATTGAATATTATCTTTTAGTTGATGGAATTGTCAATAATATTGTATTTTACAAATTATTTCCAAGAAAAAAATAGAAAAAGTAAATAAGGGGCTTGCAAGACAAAAATGCACCCTTAGGGTTAGTTCAATATGTTTTAGAATAATAATCCTACTTATAATAATTAATCGTGTCATTTAATCACGATTAACCATTTGTAATAAGGCATCTAGTGCTAAGGTTTGGTTTTATGATAAAATGACAAAATGGTTTGTCGGAATGTGATTATCAAAGGCACAAGACACAACGATGAGATCTCCCCCACCTGGATCAACAACGGGGGAGTGTTTTTGGGTCCTCTTGAGCTCCATCGTGTTTTATATACGGGGCAGGGGGGGGGGGTCTAAAAGGGTCGGACCCAATCTTCTATTTGTCACCCCACAATGTTTTGCACCCCCCGAAAGGTATTCCAACGTTGACAACTCACCCCGCCTCCATGTCACCTCCTGCTTCCACGCCATATATCCATTCCAATCCCACTCTTTCCATATCAATAGTGAATGTTGGCAAATTAAAGTCAACACCAAGTTGGAAAAATAATCAGTTAAAACAATGTTTTTTTCCTATATAACATAGTGATTTTGGGCTTGGTTTCCAAACAAATAAGAATGACTTTATCAAAATTGAAAGAGGTTTATGTCCATAATGGACCCATTTAAAAATGTCTATCTTAGTTTTCTAACAACTATTATGGTTTAGGATATTTAAATGAATCTTCAAAGACATATTTTCCATAAATTTCCTATTTTAAGCCACTGTTTTCAAATGTGGTTTTGGGACAGATGAAAACTGTCATGGTTTGAGATATACAAAGGGATCACTGGACCCTAGTTTTCATAATTTCGTGAGGAAAACTCTAATGGGTAGTTAGTGACTTGGATTCCACCTCATCAAATAAGACATGCTATCAAATTTGCACTGCTATTCCTTGTCACCAGAAATCCTTAAAGATAGTGCCAAGTAGTTTCATTAGTTTTGAATGTCCTATATTTTAGTCTTATTTTTGTAACATAACTTTCAGATATTTTTAATAACTCTTGATATTTTTTATCAAGATATTTTGTGAAGAAATGGTATAAATACTTCATCATTTGAAGTAATAGATGTGGGGACCTGTTTTGAAGAAAATGAGTTGTATTGTAAAGCAACTCAGAGAGTCACCATTGATCAGATTTTCAATAATACAATGCAAACCATTACATGATTCTTGTGTCATTTTTATTGGTGAAGTGCATCTCTCTTTGTCAATTTGCTTTCTTTTGATTCTCATGTGTGATCCTAAAATCTGAATTATTATAAGAAAATAAATAACGGAATTTGTTTGAATGTACACTTTGTCTCTGGCTTAAGAATATATCTATCTATCTATATATATATTATATATATATATAGATATATATATATGTTTTCCACTGAAGATTAAAATCATAATTATTAACTGCTCCATTTTTAATTGGATTTCTAAATCTTTTCTTCTCTTTCACACCATAAATATTAAAGGATCCAATGAATTTTCCTAACTTGCCCTGTAGGTTTAGCCTATAAAATATGTATTTTATCACCTCACACCTGTGACTCCATTTTCCCAATGGCCTTTCTTCCCAGTTTCATCCCAATAACACAAAAAAACCAAACGTGAACTTAATAGCTAGCCTAATACCTTTAGTCAAACAAAGCTAAATGATAAAGAGAGATCCCTCTCTAACACTGGAAGGTCTAGATTCCCAATTTCCAAAGTGGTTCTATGGTTACATTTGCAATTACTTTCACAACCTTAAGAAATTATAGAGTGACAACATCCCGACGACCATACTAGGAAACGAACAATTTCATCTTCCGTAGGAAAGATTATCAAATTTCAGATCTCATTGCTGGTGGTGGAAAACAATCAGACATATGAAGGCTAAAACATTAACTTGGTGAATCCATGTTCAAGAATCAGAGCTCAAAGATTTCATGGCAACTCCACTAACTAAAGAATCTAGAGTTTAAATTGTACAATTGGTTGCCGCATTAGTCACAATGCCAGGATATGTAAAAGTTTCTCTTTCTATTGAAGCTTTAAAAGAATTCTAGGATGAGTTTGCAGATTATGAAATTGATGAAGTTTTCTCAATGACTGTGTTTTATTGTTTGAAATCATGCAAATTTTCGTACAAAATTAAAGTTTGTTTTCTTGAGTCATTTGTTGAAAGGCTTGAGAAGGATATTGAAATCTTAAATACTCAAATTCAGTCTTATAGTTTCCAAGATCCGGGATAGATCTGAAAATCTTCCTTCGCCAAAATGAGAGGAGATTGTACTACTGTTAGATTTTCATATCTATAAATGTTATGTTTTTGAACACAAGACTGACACTGTACTATTAAAATCATGGTTCAACATTGAGGATACAACTAGAAAACTCAACCATGTTAAACTGGTCATTGAATATCGAAAGGATTGACTAATAGATTATGTCTTTATGATCCCGTACTAGACTACATGAATTGTTTTCCAGCTTGAGTTTTCAGCCATGTTTTCACTGTGAGAACCAGATCCATTGTTAGTTGCCATTGTTACTACATTTTCCAATTTTGATCTTGTTGAAGCACAGTCAGGTAGATATGTCAACTGAGAAGTTACTTGACTGGCTTCAATGGATTTTTTGTGTTATTTGATATTCCAGTCATCTTAGCAGATTAGAGTGAGTAGGTGTGTGCCAATAAGCTCAGTAATCTGAGCATCTTTGTTGTATCTTCAGTTTCAGTTTGCAACAGATTCTTTCAGTTTTTTTTCAGAGTATAGTTCAAATTACAACTTGATGAATGGATTCGGTTCTATTTGAGGATTAGAACAGATGATCAATTGGTTTTCAATTGTAGTGGTTTCATGGCAGAGCATGTGGCAGGCTTGGCTTCAGCCCAAGGGATCATGCTACTAGTCTACGATGTTCTTTGGCACCTCACTAGGAGGATACCATCCCCCATTGGAGCCACTGTTAGGATATTATGATTCATAGGATCAAATGATGATTGAATATTATCTTTTGGTTGATGGAATTGTAAATAATATTGTATTCTGCAAATTATTTCCTAGAAAAAAATAGAAAAAGTAAATAAGGGGATTTCAAGACAAAATGCTCCCTTAGGGTTAACTCGATACATTTTAGAGTATTAATTTTTCTTATAATAATTAATCATGTCGTTTAATCACGATTAACCATTTGTAATAAGGCATCTGACACTAAGGTTTGGTTTTATGATAAAATGACAAAATGGTGTGTCAGCATGTGATTATAAAAGGCACAAGACTCAATGGTTGAGATCTCCCCCGCCCAGATAAACAATGGGGGAGTTTTTTGGGCCCCCCTAAGCTCCATCACA
>APFE030967633.1:1071-97939 GCA_000404065.3 Pinus taeda | reverse complement strand
AAAGGGTTGGATCCAATCTTCTATGTGTCACCCTCACAATTTTTCGCACCCAACTACATTTTCACTCATCGCGCCCCCCCGAAAAGTCTTCCAACAATGACTGCTCACCCCTCCTCCATGTCACCTCCTGCTTCCACGTCATATATCCATTCCATCCCACTCTTGCTAGATCAATAGTGAATGTTGGAAAATTAAAGTCAGCACCAAGTTGGAAAAATAATCAGTTAAAACTATGTTTTTTCCTATACAACACAGTGATTTCAAGCATGGTTTGCAAAAAAATAAGAATGAATTTCTCAAAATTGAAAGAGTTTTATGTCCAAAATGGACCCATTTAAAAAATTATGTTTTAGTTTTCTAAAAGATATTATGGTTTAGGATATTTGCATGAATCTTTGAAGGTATATTTTCCATAAAGTTCTTGTTTTAAGTCATTGCTTTCAAATGTTGTTTCTGAACATATGAAAATGAAGTTTAAAAAATGGAAATATGTTTTTGTTGGTAACATCCTTCTCTACAAAAAATTCTCTTAGTATTTTAATATCTATCATGGGTTGAGATATACGAAGGGATAAATGGACCCTATCAAATAAGACTTGCTATCAAATTCGAATTGTTGTTCCTTGTCACCAACAATCCTAAAAGATAGTGTCAAGAATATTCATTAGTTTTGAATGTCCTATATTTTAGTCCTATTTTTGTAATGCAGTTTTCAGATATTCGTAATAAATCTTGATATTTTTTGTGAAGATATTTTGTGAGGGATTGGTATAAATACTTCATCATTTGAACTAATAGATGTTGGGACTTGTTTTGAAGAAAAGGACTTGTATTATAAACAAGCTCACAGAGCCACCATTGATCATATTTTTAGTAATACAATGCAAATCATTACAGGATTCTTGTGTCATTTTTATTGGTGAAGTGCATATCTCTTTTTCAATTTGATTTCTTTTTATTCTCATATGTGATTCTAGAATCTGAATTATTCTAAGGAGATAAAGAACATAATTTGTTTGAATGTACACTCTATCTCTGGCTTAAGAATAATTTTTATGTTTTCCACTAAAGATTAAAATCAAAATTCTTAACAACTTTGTTTTTATTTGGATTTCTAAATCTTTTCTTCTCTTTCACACCATAAATCTTAAAGGATCCAATGAATTTGCCTGACCTGCCTTGTAATTTTATCCTATAAACTTTGTATTTGGTCACCTCAATCCTGTGACTCCATTTTCCCAATGGCCTTTCTTCCCAGTTTCAACCCAACAACACAAAAAAACCCAAACTTGAACTTAACAGCTAGCCTAATACCTTTAGTTGAACAAGGCTAAATCATAAATATAGATCCCCCTATGAAACTGGATGGGATAGATTCCTATTTTCCAAAGTGGTTTTGTAGTTACCTTTGCAATTTCTTTCATAGCCTTAAGAATTTGCAGAGTGATAACATCCTAGTGACCATACAGGGAAATGAACAATTTCATCTTCCCTAGGAAAGATTATCAAATTTCAAATCTGATTGCTGGTGGTGGACAATAGTCAGACATATGAAGGCTGAAACATTCACTCAGTGACTCCATGTTCAAGAATCTAGAGCTCAAAGATTTCATGGAGACTCCATTGACTGAAGAATCCAGAGCTTAAATTGCACAACTCGTTGCTGCATTAGTCACAATGTTAGGATATGAAAAATTTTCTCTTTCTATTGAAGCTTTAAAATAATTCTGGGATGAGTTTGAGATTATCAAATTGATGAAGTTTTTTCAATGACCATGTTTTGTTGTTTGAAATCATGCAAATTTTTGTTCAAGATTAAAGTTTTTTTTCTTGAGTCATTTGCTGAAAAACTTGATATAATGTTCCTAAATAGGAATAAAAGTGATATAAAGAAAATAATATGTGAAACAAGATATAAAAACGAAATACACATTAAACACCCATGAAAATGCTGCAAATATGGAACTGTTGAGCCATTTTATTACTTATTTGAGGGAAAAATACAATGGATAACATGCACTTGGGCTCATCTCAATGGAAAAGCATGACCAAACCCAACTAAGAAAATGGCTGATCCAATGACTGTGACAACTATTGCACCAATATGCATTGCACTGCCCAGAAAACTACCCTTTTACTAGGTTTGAATGGCTGAAAAATCCACTTCCTGTGCCTAGAAAATTACAAAATTTTAACCTCGGACTTCTTGGCCCAAAGCAAGAAAAACCCACGAAGGAATTTGGCTAGTTTAGACTTCCGAAATTCGACCCCCTTGGAGCCCAACTTCAGCTGCAATTGTAGAACTCGGCCTTTGGAATCTGCTTGTAAATCCTCCCGGAAATGGTCCCAAAGTATTGGGCTGACCCCTACTATCAATCAACTAACTTCCTAAATGGGCTTCCAACCTATGACACCTTCTCCTAAGCTCCATGAAAATGTTGGACTAGCCCTCTGCGGTATCCCCAAGCCCAGTAATTTGAACTATTGGGATGTTGGATCTGCTAGCTCCAAAACTCACAAGAAATGATGGCTTGCTACTACTCTCCCAATCCTCTAACTCTCCTAGAAAATAGATTATCAATGATAGTTTCAACTCTTCCTGCGTATTCTCCAGCTAGCTAAAAATATGCACTCCTTGCTTGTGGCTAAATGGTAGTGCTATAGCAGACTCTTAGATCGCCTGAAATGATTATGGAAATACCTCCCTAGGGTTGGCACAAAAGGTCCCCCGAAGGAAAGGCTGAATCTCCTACTTGAGATATTCATGGCTAAACAGTCGATTGACTAAGCTAAACAATGGATTGAATAATCAAGTATTTTCGATTGCAAGGTGTAAGAATGAATCCAAATGAGGGTTTTGTCCTCCTTATAACTCCTTGGGCCTTCCTTGCCTCATACGGGCCCCTCCATCTAGCTATTCAATGTCCCTCCAAGCCATTCGAATGGCCCAGTTCTAATTCTCATGTGGGTGGACCCCACATTCCACTAGCTGCCAAATACAATCTAGTTGCTTCCTAAGTCCCTAATTCGAAAATGTTGGGTTCTCTTCCTTAGCCAAAATTGTGCAACATTGTGTATCAACATCTTGTTAAAAATGTATTTGAGAAGGGACATGACAGTCCTCCCCTCCAAAATGTTGCTTGCCCTCAAGCAACCTCAAAGCAGGGTGCTCCAAAATATGCTCACCCTCCCAAGTGGCATCCTCATCTAGAAAATTCTTCTAATGCACCAAGAAGTCCATGATGGTCTTGCTCCTCAGCTTCCTTTCCCTGCTCTCCAAGATGGCCTCGAGTTCCAAAACCAAGTGGCCCTCATCATTTAGTGGGGGTAAATTAGCTGTTGTTGTCACCTATTGTCCCAACACCTTTCTAAGGCACAAGATATGAAATACATTGTGTATCTTGCTGCCTTGAGGGAGCTCTAGCTCATAGGCCACCTCTCCCACTCATCTGATCACCTGGTAGAGCCCATATAAATGTGGCTGTAGCTTCTCGACCCCATTTTCTTCAGCATGGACTACCTGTAAGGTTGTAGCTAGACGTACACCAAGTCCCCCTCCTCGAAATGCCTCTCCATCCTATGCTGGTCTGCGCACACCTTCTATTGATTTTCGGATGTCACCAAGTTATCCTTGAGAGCCTTAATGATATCTTGGCTCTCTTGGATCCAGTCTTTGGCCTTTGGGGTTAGGTTCTTTGCACAACCAATGTCAGCAAAAGATAATGCATCATATCCATATAAATCATAGAAAGGAGTCATACCAATGGACATGTGGTGAGTGGTGTTGTAGTAGTACTCGCCCAGATGCAACCACCAAATCCAAGCTCTCTGTTGACTAGTCACATAGTTCCTTAGGTACCCCTTTAGCCATTGATTAACCCTCTCAGTCTGGTCACCAGTTTGAGGATGATAGTTGGTGCTAAGAGTGAGCTCAGTCCTCGCTAATCTGTAAAGCTATTGACAAAATCCTCCCATGAACTTGCCATCCCTGTCACTCACAATGTTCTTGGGGAGCCCATGCATCCTAAAAATCTCCCGAAAGAATAGTTCTACAACTTGTGCAACCATGTATCTGATGGAGATGGAGAAAAAGTGGGCATATTTGGTCAGTTTTTCGACCACTACATAGATGTAGTCCTTCCCCTTCACTTTGGGGAGCCCTGTGATGAAATCCACAGAGATACTTTCCCATTTCCCCTCGGGGATGGGAAGTGGTTGTAGCAATCCTACAGGGTGGATAAACTCCCCCTTGTTCCTCTGACATTCCTCACACTCCTGTACGTGCTTCAACACATCCCTTGTCCCCCTTGAGGCCCTTCCACGTGAACCTCTCCCTGACTTCCATATATGTTTTTCAGAACCCCTGGTGCTTGGATAATGGTGAGTCATGTACTGCCTGGAGCACCCCCTCTCTCAACTGTGAGTTTGGTAGTAGGAAAATGTGCCCCTAATATATGACCTCATCCATCACTTGGTAATGCTCATCTTCATGGGTACCCTCCAAGACCTCACATGCCCTCCTGTCCTTCGAGTACTCCACCAATAGTTGAGCCTTCTAATCATGGTAGATGCTCTTGAGGGATAACCAAACTGATCTTCGAGATAGAGCATCGACCACCACATTGTACTTTCGCCGCACATACTCTATGTCAAGGTCATAGGCCTACACCTTACTGACCCATCTCTGCTACCAGTCATTGAGGCCCTGCTGCCCCATGAAGTGACAAAGGCTGTTGTGATCAGTATTCACTCGAAACCTGTTGCCCATCAAGTACTGTCGAAATTTGGCTAATGCATGCATGATGGCCAACATATCTTTGTCATATATGGAATATGATATCTCATGTGGTAGGAGCTTCCAACTCTCGAAAGAAACTGGATGCCCCTCTTGTGACAATACTGCTCCAACTCCCACCCCGGATGCATCACACTCCATGGTGAAGGGCTGGGAAAAATCCAGAAGTGCTAAGACTAGGCAACTACTCATCACCTCCTTGAGGCGATTGAAGGAAAACTATGCTCCATTAGTCCATGCGAAATCCCCTCTCATGGTCAAATCGGTTAAGGGTGTTGCCAACTATTAGAACCCCTTGAAAAACTTCATGTAGTAGGTGTAAATGCCCAATAAGCCGCTCAACGCAGTCACATCTCGGGGTATTGGCCAATCCCAGATGGCCCGTATC
Organism: Pinus taeda; assembly: GCA_000404065.3. Classification (NCBI taxonomy): domain Eukaryota; kingdom Viridiplantae; phylum Streptophyta; class Pinopsida; order Pinales; family Pinaceae; genus Pinus; species Pinus taeda. Next base: position 92,756 of record APFE030967633.1, on the reverse strand, counting down.
TTCTCCTCATGGACCTTCACTCCATTAACACCAATGATATTCCCTAGGTAGAGAACCTATGTCAATCCAAACACGCACTTGGATAGCTTGGCATAAAATTGTTGCTCATCTTGGATGCATAGTACCTCCTCCAAGCTAGAGATGCTCCTCCCATGTCTGGTTGTAAATAAGAATGTCATCGAAGACAATCAACACAAACCTCCTCAACTTTCCCCCAAAGACATGGTTCATGCATGACTGGAAAGTGGCTGAAGCGTTGGCCAGCCCAAATGGCATGACTAGGAACTCGAAGTGCCCATAGTGGCACTAGAAAGCTATCTTAGGGATATCCTGATCCATTACCCTAATCTGGTGATACCTTGAATGCAAATTGATCTTAGAGAAGTACTTGACTCCTCTAAGCTCATTCGTAAGCTCATCTATGTGGGGAATGGTGTACTAATTCTTCAGTGTCTTCTGGTTGAGGGATCGATAGTCAATTCACATATAAAGGGTTCCATCCTTCTTCTTCACTAGTACTATTGAAGAAGCGAAGGGACTGGAACTTAGCCTGATATGGCCCAATGATAACAACTCCTGAATGGCCTTCTTTATGTTATCCTTATAGGCCTTGGAATGCCTATAAGGGGTGGTGATCACTGCCTACACACCCGGGTCCATCTCAATAGTGCACACAAATCCATTGTCTGGTGGCTGCCTTGGTGGAATGTCCCCAAACAAAACTGGGTATCTGTCCTGCAAATCCTGTATGTCTCATGGTGGTGGTTGAGCCTATCCCCCAACCTCTGAAATCCTTAGCTCTACTTCCCATGCGATGTCCTCATGTTGCAGATCTACCTCCATCTTGTGGACTGAGATTATCTGAGGTGGATAAGACTGCATGCTTCTCAAAACTACAAGTTTGCCATCCGACCGAATGAACTCCATATTTTTCTTCCTCCAATTCATTGTGACTCTCCCAAGGGAATATAGCCACTAGACACCCATCACCACATTGGTGTCTGGAACATCGACCGCAAAGAAATGGTTCGTCATCGATTAGTTCCCCATAATTATTGTCAGGGAAGGCACACATCGAGTGCATATATGGTATGATCACCTGGTACTAGGACTGAAAATCCCTCGAACTCAGCTATGGTCAGGCCCCTCCTCTAAAACAAATATGAATTTATGAAATTATGGGTAGCCCCATTGTCAACTAGGACTGACACCCTATGCCCCTGTATAGTGCCTTTGATCCTCAATGTCAAAAATTTGGTAATCCCGCATAAAGAAGAAAGGACTCCCCCGGATGGGGCAAGGGATGCCCCTCCCTGTGGAGGTGATGGTGGTGGCCCTCTATTTTCCAGAATCTAACCATCTCCCTCACCATACTCCTACTCCACCTCGTCCTCTTGGTCACTGTAAAAAAAACCTCAATATAGTGTTCTCTACTTGCAATGCATCGATGGCTTGACACCTAGGGCTCCCTGCATGTGAAGCACAACTTCCTCCACTTGAGGTCCTTTCATGTCTCATCATCCAGCTTCCCCCACCCTTATGTGGTCCTCTGAGGTGGAGGACTAGTCTCATGCCCCTTTTATTGAAAAGGGGTTGGTGCAAGAAAAGGTGCTCTAGTCTTGGGGATTTCCGTTATAGATCTCCGGTGCACAAATCTACCTCTTGCAGGGTGGAGGGTCTGCATGACTTCACCAGTCCATGCAGGGGCTCAAGTAAGTCCTCAATGAAGGTATACACCCTCCTAGCCTCTGATGGATCTGGAACCATCACTGATACTCGCAAAAAATTTGAGATGCACTGCTTCGAGTTGCCTGTTTATCAGAGTTGGATCAGCTCTCTAAAATGGGCCTCGGGATCTCTTTGGTCAAAACGCTCCACCACCGTCCTAGTGAAGTCCTCATAAGAAGCCACATTGGCATTCCCTAGGGTGGCCAAGCCATGAAACCACTAGTCATGGGCTTCCCCCTCCATGTGCAACGTGGCCATCTTCATGGCTTCCTATTCTGTCATCTAGTTGAGTTGGAAGTAGGTGTCCATCTTCTCAACCCAAGCCCTAGTTGCTCACTTGGTAGTGTCATCGAAAGTAGGGAAGTACATCCTCCCTATGGTCCATTGCAGCTCATAGTTCTAGGTTCCCTGTCCTCCATAACCCATGTTCTTCTCACTTTGCTTGAGCTTGTAGAAATCTCTGAAAGAGAGCACTTCCTTGAAGTGTGCATCCATAGACTGCCACTCCCTATAATAGCATCCCTAATGGGTCTTCCCCCTTTGTAGGTTATATTTGTAGCACCAGTACAAAAGAAGGTAGTGTGGCACAAGTTGGCCCACTATCTGATGGGTGCTGCGCTGCTGGCGAGGGATGATCGAATGGCTGAGAGGCCCCAAAAGTTTCCCCAAATAGAAACCCTCTAGGAGTGGTCCTCTCTTTATTCAATGACTTTATCTGTTCCATCATATCTTTCTGACCCTTGGCTAAGTCGTTTAGGGCTCTTAGGAGGCTATCGAAAGCTATCACTTTCCTACTCTTGGGTTCCACCATGTCGTCCTCTTCTACCACTACTTTCCCTCTTTCCTTTGTGTCTAGAATAATCTCCAACTCTCTTTCTCTTCTTTGATACCTTTGCCTTTGGTAGGTGATGTTTTGCTAGTCCTCTTCTCTCACAGGAGACAATCCCCATAGCCGAGCCAAGAACTAGACTCTGATACCATTGTAATGTTCCTAAATAGGAATACAAGTGATATAAATAAAATAATCTGTCAACAAAATATGAAAACAAAATACAAATTAAACACCCATGAAAATGCTGCAAATATGGAATTGCTGAGCCATTTTATTACTTCTTTGAGGGTAAAATACAATGAATAACATAATGGTGTAATTGAGCTTGTCTCAATGGACAAGCATGACCAAACCCAGGTGAGAAAATGGTTGATCCGTTGACTGCTCCAACTATTGCACCAATATGCATTGTGCTGCCCAGAAAACTGCCCTTCTACTAGGTTCGAATGGCTAAAAAGCCCACTTCATGTGCCCATAAAATTATAAGATTTTAACCCTGGACTCCTTGGCCTAAACCCAAAAATACCCACAAAGGAATTTGGCTGGTTTAGACTTCTAAAATTCGACCCCCTTGGAGCCCAACTTTAGTTGCAACTATAGAACTTGGCCTACTGGAATCTGCCTACAAATCCTCCCGAAAATGGTCCCAAAGTGCTGGGCTGACCCCTACTATCAATCCCCTGACTTCCCATATGGGCTTCTGGCCTATGGCACCTACTCTTAAGCTCCAAGAAAATGTTGGACTGGCCCTTTGCGTTGTCCCCTAGCCCAGTAATTCGAACTGTTGGGATGTTGGCTTTGCTAGCTCCAAAACTCATAAGAAATGTTGGCCTGCTGCTACTCTCCCAATCCTCTAACTCTCCCGACAAATGGATGATCAATGATAGCTCCAAATCCTCATGCGTATGTTCCAGCTAATTAGAAATATGCACTCCCTGCTTGTGGCTAAATGGTAGTGCTCTAACACACTCTCGTATCTCCTGAAATGATTATGGAACTTTCTCCCTAGGGTGAGCATGAAAGGTCCCCCGAAGGAAAGGTTTAATCTCCCATTTGATATATTCATGGAAAAATAACCAGTTGACTCAGCTAAACAATAGAGCGAACAGTCAAGTAATTTTGATTGCAAGGTGTAAGAATGAATCTAAATGAGAGCTTCTTCCTCCTTATAACTCCTTGGGCCTTCCTTGCCTCATGTGGGCCCCTCCATCCAACTATTTGACTTCCTTCCAAGCCATTTGAATGGCCCAGTCTGAATTCTCATCTTGGTGCCCCCCACATTCCACTAGCTGCCAAATAAAGACGACATGCCTCCTAAGTCCCTAAGTAAAAAATGTTGGGTTCTCTTCCTTAGCCAAAATTTTGCAAAATTGTGTAGCAACACCCTGTTACAAATGTATTTGAGAAGGGACATGACACTTGAGAAGGATATTGAACTCTTAAATACTTATATTCAGTCCTACAATTTCCACGATCCGAGACAATTCTTTGAAAATCTTCCTTCGCTAAAACGAGAGGAGATTGTACTACCCTTTGATTTCTAGATTGATAAATGTTATGTTTTTGAACACAAGACTAACACTGTACAGTTAAAATCATGGTTCAACATTGAGGAAACAACTGGAAAACTCATCCATGTTAAACTAGTCATTGAATACCAGGAGGATCGACTAATGGATTATGTCTTTGTTGATCCTATAACAAACTAAATGAAGGATTTTTTCAGCTTGAGTTTTCAGCCAAGTTTTCACTGTGAGAACCAGATCCATCGTCAGTTTCCATTTTTACTACATTTTGCAATTTTGATCTTGTTGAAGCACAATTAGATAACTATGTCAACTGAGCAATTACTTGATTCGCTTCACCGAAATTTTTGTGTTATTTGATATTGTAGTCATTTCAGCATATTAAAGTGAGTAGGTGTGTGCCAATAAGCTCAATACTCTGAGCATATTTGCAGTATTTTTAGTTTCAGTTTGTAACAGAGTCTTTCATTTTTTTTCTTCAGTGTACATTTTAGAATATAGCTTGATGAATGGATTTGGTTCTGTTTGATGATTAGAATAGATGATCAATTGGTTTTCAGTTGTAGTGGTTTCATGGTAGAGCATGTGGCAGGATTGGTTTCAACTCAATGGATCAGGCTACTAGTATACAGTGTCCTTTGGAACCTCACTAGGAGGATTCCATTCCTCATTAGAGCCACTATTAGGGTCCTATGATTCATAGGATCAAATGATGATTGACTATTATCTTTGAGTTGATGGAATTGTAAATAATATTGTATTTTGCAAATTATTTCCAAGAAAAAAATAGAAAAAGTAAATAAGGGGCTTGCAAGAAAAAATGCACCCTTAGGGTTAATTTGATATGTTTTAGAATAGTAATCATGCTTATATTAATTAATCATGTCATTTAATCACTATTAACCATTTGTAATAAGGCATATGGCACCAAGGTTTTTTTTTATGATAAAAAGACAAAATAGTTTGTCGGCATGTGATTATCAAAGGCACATGACTCAACGACTGAGATCTCCCTCACCCATATCAATGACAGGGGAGTGTTTTTGGGCCCCCCTGAGCTCCATCGTGTTTTATCCATAGGGGAGGGTCTGAAAGGGTTGGACCCAATCTTCTACGTGTCACCCCCACAACGTTTTTCACCCCCCTTTGCCTTTTCACTCATCGCAACACCCCCCCCTTGAAAAATCTTCCAGTGTTGACCACTCACCCCGCTTCCATGTCACCTCCTGTTTCCACATCATATATCCATTCCATCCCACTCCCGCTAGATCAATAGCGAATGTTGGAAAATTAAAGTCAGCACTGAGTTGGAAAAATAATCAGTTGAAACTATGTTTTTTTCCTATACAACATAGCGATTTTGAGCATTTTCTCCAAACAAATAAGAACGAATTTCTCAAAACTGAAAGAGGTTTGTGTCCAAAATGGACCCATTTAAAAATTCTATCTCAGGTTTCTAACAATTGTTATGGTTTAGGATATGTGCATGAATCTTTGAAGGCATAGTTTCCATAATTTTCCCTTTTTAATTCACTATTTTCAAATGTGGTTTTCGAATATATGAAAATGAATTTTAAAAATCAGAAAGAAGTTTTTGTTGGTAACATAATTCTCTACAAAAACCTCTCTCATTTTTTTCACAGCTATCATGGGTTGAGATATATGAAGGGATAAATGGTCCCTATTTTTCAGAATTTCGTGAGGAAAAAGATCATGGGAAGTTAGTGACTTGGATGCCACCTCATCAAATAAGACTTGCTATCAAATTCGAATTGTTGTTCCTTGTCACCAGAAACCCTCAAAGATAGTGCCAAGCAGATTCATTAGTTTTGAATGTCCTACATTTTAGTCCTATTTTTGTAATACAATTTTCAGATATTTGTAATAAATCTTGATATTTTTTATCAAGATATTTTGTGAGGGATTGGTATAAATACTTCATCATTTGAACTAATAGATGTTGGGACTTGTTTTGAATAAAAGGACTTGTATTATAAAGCAGTTCATAGAGCCACCATTGATCAGATTTTCAATAATACAACACAAATCATTATAGGATTCTTGTGTCATTTTTATTGGTGAAGTGCATCTCTCTTTGTCAATTTGCTTTATTTTTATTCTCATATGTGATTCTAAATATGAATTATTCTAAGAAGAGAAAGAACAATTTTTTTTTAAATGTACACTCTATCTTTGGCTTAAGAATAATTTTTATGTTTTCCACTGAAGATTAAAATCAAAATTCTTAACTAGTATGTTTTTAATTGGATTTATAAATCTTTTCTTCTTTTTCACACCATAAATCTTAACAGATCTAGTGAATTTTCCTGACCCACGCTGTAAGTTTAGCTTGTAAACTCTGTATTTGATCACCTCAAACATGTGACTCCATTTTCCTAATGACCTTTCTTCCACTTTCAAACCAACAACACAAAAAACCCAAACCTGAACTTAATAGCTAGCCTAATATGTTCGGTCAAACAAATCTAAATCATTAAGAAAGATCCCTCTCTGAATCTGGAAGGGCTAGATTCCTAGTTTCCAAAGTGGTTCTATGGTTATCTTTTCAATTTATTTCACAACCTTAAGAAATTACAGAGTGATAACACTGTATATTTCCTTTGCATGTATTTAGTATAGTTGTGATTTTCTGCAAGTCTTAGTCAAGAGAAAATCATTGTCTTTGCATGGTTTATAAGTGATCTCCTTACTAAAGTTTGATTATGTACCTTGCTATGATAAGCAGAAAAAGATAATTATTTGTGCAATAGAAGTTTCCATCATAAATTCAACTCATTCTTTCACTTGTTATTTTACTTTATACAATTAATGGTTTGATAGTTGTTTAAACATCTTACTTTTATCAGTTAGACATGTAATTTTCTACCAGATGGATGGTATTGTTTCATATATTGAACTATTATTGTTTTCATGCACTGAAATCACTCACGTCCTCACCTTTTTAGCTACTACTTTCATCTCTGCAAACTGCTCGTATGTTGAAATATTCCTAATTGAGCTACAAGAAACTTCTAGTCTTGTTTCTTCCCTACATAATTTGACTCATTGAGTGCACTTGAACTTGGTAAGGTCGCATTTACCCTTTCACAAACTCCAAGCACCTTTTCCACCCTTTAAAACACTCCCGGACTTCATAATATTTCTCTTGGATGTTTCCTATAATAAAATGAGGCATTATGTAGCAATACACGAAATTGTTTCAGATCATCTCTAGAATTGCACCAAAAGTTTGTCCTTCATCCCTCATTACCCAAAAGATTAATTTAAACCTTGAAGATGGAGTTTTGAGGATCAAAGACTCCTTAGGAAATTTTCCTTCATATTTGTAGTTTCCTTCTTGCAATTAGGTTATGATGCTTCTTCTATGTCTTTGATTTGTTTTACACCATAAAGTAGTTTTGATTTACCTTAAACATTCTTGGAATATTTTCTTTGTATTCTTGCAAGTAGAATAGGGTTTACTTAATCATTTCCTTTTTTGCAATAACCTAGATTTACTTTCTACAGATCAAATTAGGGTTTCATTCTACCATTTTCTTTTTGCAAATAAGATTAGGGTTTCATTCTAGAATTTACTTTCTACAAATCATATTAGAATTTCCTTTCTATCATTCAATTATCTACAATAGAATAAGATCTATTCTAGTTGTTTCATTTCCCTGTAAGTTAGAATAGGTTTGCTTGTCATTCACTGAACTTCCAAATATTTTCTATAACATAGCAGCCTTTGTGCATCTTGACCTCCCTTCACTACATCAAATCAACCTAAGTAGAATATATTACCTATTTTACATATAGCATTTGATACCTCTTAAGTTTGTATGAACCCCCAATTGATAATTAAAGTTGAACCCCTTACGAGTTCCAACACTTGTTATAATATTGAGGCCCATCACCTTTTGGCACTGTTTTCATGGAGTTGTCAAAGTAGGAATTGTTTTATTATTTATTTTGGTTCATTATAATTTCATTTTATAAAAAAAAAAAAAAAATGCATTAATACTTTTGTTTATAAAACACGCAAAAAGAAAAAAAGAAGGTGTTGACCCTCATTTTCCATCAATTTTTTCTTATTAAAATACACCTAATATCCATAATTTTCAATCATATACCATCCATATACACCTTATTTTGACCAATTTATGCATATTTAGGTATATAAATTATGTCTTTCAATTTTTAGATATTTTTGCAAAAATTGGGTTTTAAGTGTATTTTTTGACAGATGAAAATTCTCGTAATGGCTCCATTAAAGTCATACTTGCAAGATACTTGGGCACGAGCTAAGCATAGATATGGAAAGTTTGGGAATGAAGGATGGATGTTTACCTATTGGTTTGCTCAAACCAAGCTAAAACAAGCTTGGTCAACTTTGGACAAACATGACCCGTTGTTAAGAAAATCCCTAAGAAATAGGCCAAATTTAGTATTTTTGGGGATTTTCCATATTTTGTGTAACTGAATGGATGGATTCAACCAAGATATATGTGATTATGATAGATATGAATATTAGAGACATTTTATTCAAGTTTGTTTATTATTTCTCTATTCAAGCCAAGACTATTGAAGGCTTGAGCATGTAGAATTTTATGTAATCTGATTTTGAGACCCTTTGAAGACTGAAAGTTAATTGAAGAACCTGTTTCATTTCATTTGCTGTTCATGCTTGAGTGAGTAACTGAGTTTTTTGTAGCTGATATCTCTTCAAGTGTGCAAGGAAAGGGTGGAGGCCCCCCACAACAAGCTAAGTGCACTTCTTGGTTAATTTAGCATATTTTTTATAAACTAGTTTTTGCTTCATATTTCTTTAGATGTATGAAGATTTATTATGATTGTTGAATGAATACTGATTTAATTCTAATCTGCATATGAAGAGACAAACAAGAATTCAAGTTAAATTCTCCTTCTATTTGATTATGAGCTATAATTTAAATTCATTCTCATTTCCTTGTTTAGTTATTTATGAATTCTAGTTTCAATGCAATAGCAATAATGATGGAATGAAATTGTAAGGAAGGACAACCTGGACCTCCTTAGTTAGAAGCTACTTCTCTCTACATTTTATGCATCATAAACTATTGTTAATCAGTTAATTTTTGTTTCTCTTCATGAAAGTAATATTGTAGGAAAGGACAACCTGGATCTCCTTAGCCAGGAGCCTCTTTCCTCATTTACTATATATTGAATCAGAAACTATTAAGTTAGATTTTATATTTGTAATATGCATTTCCATTAATATTTATATTTCATCTTCTAAAATTGACTGCAACTAAAATCCTTTTACTTTGGGACATGCTTCCAAGCTTACAAGCCCCGATTGATAATTAAATACTTGTGTTAATTTGCATAATAAATTGACCAATCAGAAGTTCATTTATTTCATGTCTCGTAGAGCTAGGGATAACACAGGAATTTGTTTTCCTAAATCCCCCACTTCTACAAACAATCAACCTTCACTTTTTTATTGATTGTGGGTATCCCACTCTCTCTACAAAGGAATTAGAGGCCTTCTTGGGTGAGAACCATATATTTTTGAGGAGCCTATAAGAGAAGAAGAATATCCATCACCTACTGAGAATACAGATGGAAATAGATAGCATGAAGTCTTTCCTACCATGGAGACAAATAGGGAAGATTTAATGGAGTATATTAGCCTCACTTCTCTTCCACACTTCCATGGAATGGCTTCTGAGGAACATGAACCCTTTAGTTTGAATTTTCTATAGTCTACAGAACATATTATTATACCTATGATGAGCAAAAGCTCAAATTATTTCCTTCTACACTCAAGGATGTAGCCTTGTGTTGGTTCATGAGTTTAGAATGAGGAAACATTACTAGATGGGCCTAGATATAGTAAGAATTCAACACAAAGTACAAGGACTATAGGAGATATAGGGACACAAAAGAATACATTTTAGAATGAACCAAGGGCTAGATGAATCAATAGAACACTTTGAAGAGATATTTTAGCTCAGTTACAAGAGGGCTAAATGCACCCTTAATTTGGAATCAATGAAGCTATTTTTCCCTGAGGGGTCAGAGAAGAGTTGATGGAGACCCTAAATACGTTTTCCAATGGATACATTTACCAAATCAACCATGAAGACATTAAAATAGTATTCAAAAACCACTTTGGAGCTGTAAGAATGAGAGGTAGATCCAATCAGGGTTTGGTAAGTCCTTCACCTTCCACTCCAAACGTTAAGAATGAAATAAGAGGTTGATCTAGATCTTGGGGGCCAAGATATGAGAACACAGAGAACACCCATAGACAATTCTATTTAGAATAAGAAAAACCATTACAACTACATTGTGTGGACAAATATGTCATTATACAAATTGAGGCATGTTATTTATAGCCTTTTTCAAGTTACAACACCATGGGTAGATATGATGGATTGATACCATAGGTAAATACCATGGGTCAATACCATGGGTTATTTCTAACCTCTTTTTTTAAGTTACAATACCATGGATAAATTCCATCTTCCCTTCAGATCAATCCTGCCCCCTTAGGAAGCAATGGTTCCCATCACGTGAAGTTCCCACCGAGAAAACCTTTGTTGAGTAGGAGCATAATTGTGGGTTTGTGGATGACCCAAAACCGAGTGTTGTTGAAGACAAGGGTTTTGTGGGGCTGACCCATAACGATGGGTTTGTGGGTGACCCTTAACCATGATGAAAAAATATCTGAGGGTAGAGATACCCTATAATGCTTATAGGCCAACTGTGATGTTGATAGTGTGGGGCCTAGAAAATTGACTTTAGTGGCACGATTTTTGTGTGGTTTACCCATAATCGTGATGAATGAAGATCCAAGGGTAGAGATACCCTATAACGTTGGGGGCTAATTGTGATGTTGATAGTGTATGGCCTAGAAAATGGACTTCGGTGGCAAGGGTTTTATGTGGTTGACCCATAACCTTGGGTTTGTGGGTGACCCATAACCATGATGAACGAGGGTCTGAGGCTAGGGATGTCCTGTAATGCTTGTGGGCCAACTATTAGGGTGACAATGCATGGCCTAGTAAATGGACCTCAATTTCTCTTACCAATCAACTTGGTAGAAATATGATGTCTTATTTAGTGGCACATCTTTGTAAATTTTCACGATCCAATGAGATGTCATAAAATCTTCCTCTAAATATTCAAGTTTCACATTTTATTTTGATTTGGACTTAAATAGGAACGCAACAAATTATAGATGTATCCATAAATACAGAGATGTAGAAGAAATAACACTTCATTTCATTAATAGAAAAAAATATTGAACTATGCTTACAGACAAAATGGAAATAAACTAGCTTGGGCGATGGTAGCTTATCTTTGAGAAGATATGTGGCGGCTACATGCCTCTGAACTATGTTATAATGAGGGTCAAGGGCCTATTTATTATTGAATAACAAGAGTGTTGAAATATGGCAACAAGAATATTCCAATTTAATTTGTCCTTGAATTAAATTGTGAATTAAAATTGAATTTAGTCTTAACAACTACTTGGAAATAATTAATTAATTAATTTTAAATTAATTAGCTGGAGAAATCAAGTTAGAAGTTTTTTTGAAGTCATGCAAGAGTTATCCCTTAAATTAAGGAGATAAGATTGAGTTATATTTGAGTTGTAATTAGTTAACTCAATTTACTGAGTTAATTCCAATTAAATTAGTTCCCAACTATTTGAGGAACTAATAGTGAGTTAACAGTCAGTTGATGTATTAATGCACTCAACTAGTGCTACTCCAGTTAACTGAATATTCCCTCATTAGAAACTCATGAATGTCTATTATGAGAAAGACCTAGTTGAGATTAAAGTTCAAGGGCAGTGTACTATCAGTTGCATGTGTTTTCTCATGGAGAAAACTCATGCATGCAGTCAAGGATTCATCCTTGAGGATTGTGAAGTTTTAAAGGTTTTCCACTTGGTAAGTGGCTAATCATCCACAAGGGACAGCGCAAGGAAATAGGAGCTTGAAGCGTAGAGAGGAAGGCTTGAGAGAAGCCAAGATTGCCTGTGAGCATCTGTGAGGATTGTACTGAGAGCTGGCTAGTTGTGAGAGCTAAGGCTTTGTATAATTCCTATGTATTTCCACCATGTATGATAATACAATAGTGTGGGGTTTCTAGTTGAGGCATTCCCTAAAGTATTTTCATGTGTATTGTGCCATTGATTCTTTTTCTTCTGGTTATAATATTCAGCTCGATCTTTAAGCTTCTGCAAATTGATAGTAGAAGCGGGTTATAGTATTCTACTTTGATTTATATTTCATTATCAGGTTAAACTATCACCATATTTTCTACATGGTATCATAGCTATGAACAATTTACTGAGAAGAGAATTCGAAGTTGGAGGTTTGGGGTTGCAGGTGCAAATCGAATTCATATCATACTTCAAGGATGGCCAATGGCATTCTATGGCTTGACACTCGAGTATGAATTGGAAGTTAACTCGAATTACATAGCATGGAAAGATAGAATGGAGGATGTATTAGAAGACAATGGCTTAAAGGAATTCATTGATCAAGAAATCCCAAAGCCAGCTTCAACTAATGCAAAAGAGTTGGCTGAGTGGAAGAAGTGTGTGGCGAAGGTGAGACAGATCATCCTTGTGGGAGTTCAAGACCATATTGTCTCGAGTCTCCATGGGAAGGATACTCCATTTTCAATGTGGAATACATTGAAGGACCTCTACCAGAATAGTAGCGACTAGAGGAAATTGGTGCTCAAGGATAAGCTTCGAAGAATCAAGATGGAGAAGGGCGATACTATTTCCACATATCTAAACAAGCTCACCACCTGCAGAGATGAGCTTAGCAGTGTGGGAATAAATACTGTCGATGATGATATGGTGAGCCTTGCTCTCCTTGGCCTTCCAAGGAGTTGGAATAGCTACCAGGACTCTGTGAATGGAAGAGAGAAACTTTTGGATTGGGAATGGTTGTGGTCGGATCTTATGTAGGAGGAAATCAGGAGAAGAACACAAGATGGTTCTTCATCCAAGAATGATGATGAAGAAGATCTAGCCTTAGCAAGTAAGGCAAGGAAAGTGAAGGGGGAGGCTTCCCATTTCAAATCGAATTCTTCTCATGGAGGGAAGAAGGGTGACATGTCTAAAGTAAGATGCTTTAATTGTCACAAGATGGGACATTATGTGACTAGTTTCCCATCGAAGAATTCTAAGAAGGGATCCTCAGAAGGATCAGAAGGTGAGGCATTAGCCTCTCAGTTTGAAATAGGCTTTACCCTCATCGCATGCATGGTGTCATAGATGATGGGTTATGTCTGGTATCTTGACAATGGAGCCTCATTTCACATGACCGGTGATAAAAATTTATTCAGTGCCTTGGAGGAGAAATACCTCAAGATGTGCATAGAGATGGGTGATGACGGAAGGTATAATGTTTCAAGAATGGGAACGGTTGCTTTTCAGAGGAAGCATGGAGCTCCTCTCACCTTCACAGATGTGATGTATGTGCCTGGACTGAAGAAGAACTTGGTATCGGTTGCGATATTGGAGGACAAAGGCTACGATGTTGTCTTCAGTAAAGGAAAGGCGTTCCTAAGACACATAGCCATGGGTCAGACCAAGAGGATAAGGATTTGGGTTAAGAATATCTATAAACTAGAGGTATATGATTGTGTAGCATTGAGTACGAAAGCAAAATTGGTGTAAAGCCAATACATTGGTGAGTTGTGACACAGGCGGTTGGGCCATTTGCATCATGGGGTTTTAAAGATAATGCAACAGATATCTAGAGGACCTCCCAAAGGTAAACTTGAGCAAGTTGACACATGCAAAGGTTGTACCTTGGGAAACTACACCAAGTCTTCCTTTCATGATCGAGACAGTCGAGCAGAGGCTATCTTAGAGTGAGTTCATACTAATTTATGTGGACCATTCTTGACAGCATCCACAATGAAGCAAAAGTATTATGTGATTTTCATTGATGACTATTCTTTTAAATGATGGATTTATTTCATGTAGAAGAAGGACCAAACTTTTACAAATTTTTGTGAGTTCAAAGATTTGGTCAAGAAAGAGTTAGGGAAGAAGATTAAGGCCTTGAGAAGTGAGAATATGTCTCTTAAGAGTTTAAGGAATTTTGTGTAGTTGAAGGAATTAAACGAGAGTTGACGACACCTCATAACCCAAAGAAGAATGGGGTGGCCGACAGGAAGAACATAACTATTGTGGGGGAAGCACGGGTAATGCTGCATGGCCAAGACCTACCACTTCACTTGTGGGCTGAGGCATGCAACATAGCGGTCTATTTTCAGAATAGAAGCCCACTTGGGATGAAGACACCAGAGGAAGCTTTCTTCGGTAAGAGACCAGATGTGGGTCACTTCAGAATCTTTAGCTCATCAGTATATTGCAATGTGACAAAGGATGCACGGAAGAAGCTTGAGCTAATAGCAGAGTTGGGGATATTTGTGGGGTACACTGATACACCTCACAATTATTAGGTGTACTTACCTACCAGTTGGAGGATAGTGGTTTGTAGAGATCTCAAGTTTGATGAGTAGAAGGTCATGCAATTTTCCCTTGAGAGGGAGATCTAACTACAGGATGTGGAGGAACTATTGGTCCCTAAAGAGGAGGAGCCTCACATGCAGAGGTTCTAGGAATGGAAACATCCACTCAAGCAGAGTCTTCCAGAGATGGACAGAAGCGCATAAGAGAAGCTGACAAATTGTTGGAGGATGCAAGAGAGAATGTGGGAGCACCATCTTCTTAGCACAGACAAAGGAGGTCACCTGAGAGGTACATTGGATATATGGACCTTGCTGGGGAATGTGTTGAGACCGAGCCATATTCCTTTGAGGAAGCAGTGCAACAACCAATTTGGGTTAATGTTATGGTGGAGGAGTATGACTTCATAGTTTGTAATAGTATTTGGGACATGGTTCCGAGACTGAAGAACAAGTCAGCTGTGAGTTCCCGTTGTCTTTACAAGGTAAAGCAAGCCGCTAATTGTAGTGTGGAGAAGCATAAGGCAAGATTTGTTACCCATGGCTTTTCACAGGTCGAGGGGATTAACTATGACGAGGCTTTTGCTCCTGTCACAAAGTACTCATCTTTAAGATCTATGTTGGCACTATCAACACAGATGGGTTGGAAGATCCATCAGATGGATGTGAAGGTTGCATTCCTCAATGGCCAGATTGAGGAAGAGGTGTACATAGAGTAGCCAGAACGTTTTGAGACCTTCAATCGTGAGTCGCATGTGTGCCAACTCAAGTTATCATTGTATGGGCTGAAGAAAGCACCTCGTTCTTGGTACACCAGGATAGACAACTACTTCACCAAGTTGGGCTTCACAAAGAGTGAAGCAGATGCGAACCTGCACCACATTGTGGTGAAAGGTAAGCTATTGATCATTGTACTTTATGTTGATGATCTCATATTGAATGGTGATGATTAGTTGATCATGTCTTGCAAGGAGGACCTTTCAAGAGAATTCGAGATGAAAGACATGGGTCTCATGCATTACTTCCTTGGCATGCAAGTGTGGCAGAAGGATGGGGATTTGTTTGTGTCTTAGGGCAAGTATGCCAACGAGATACTTAGGAAATTCCACATGGAGAAGTGCAAATCCATGCAGACTCCTCTAGCAGGTGACTGGAGGAAGGAGGTTTCTACTTCAATAGAAGTGGTTGAGGCTATTATGTACAGGAAGCTTGTGGGTTCATTGATGTACTTAGTGAACAAACGACCATATTTGTGCTATGCAATGAACCGGCTGACTCAAGCGATGGTTCATCCTACCAAGATTTTCTGGAAGGAAAAAAAGCATGTATTGAGATACCTTAGAGGCACATCTCAATATGAATTATGGTATAGGTAGACAGAGGGAGTGAAGCTACAGGGCTTCACTGATGCAGATTGGGCAGGGAGTCCATTAGATCAGAAGAGCACATCAAGAGGGATTTTCAACCTTGGGTCAGCGGCAGTTTCTTGGTACAACAAGAAATAGAGTTCGGTTGCACTCATCTCAACAGAGGTAGAATACATCGTTGCAAGTCAGGCAGCATGTGAGGCCACCTGGATGCAGAAAATCCTAGTTGGTTTGTTTGATCAGAGGATGGATCCAACTGTGATCTATTGTGATAATCAAATTTGTATCAAATTCTATGAGAATCCAATATTTCATGATATGTCCAAGCACATCGACATCCAGTATCATCATCTCAGAGATTGTGTAGTGAGGAGGATCATGTTGCTGCAGTATATCTCAACAAAGGAGCAAGACATTGACATTTTGATAAAGGCATTATCAAAGTGTAAATTCGAGTTCCATAGAGATAGGATTGGGGTGGTAGATAATCCCTTTCTTGTTGAGAGGGAGTGTTGACATATGGCAACAATAATATTCCAATTTAATTTGTTCTTGAATTAAATTGTGAATTAAAATCAAATTTAGTCTTAACAACTAATTGGAAATATTAATTTATTTATTTTAAATTAATTAGTTGGAGAACTTCAAGTTAGAAGTCTTTTTGAAGTCATGCAAGAGTTATCCCTTAAAATAAGGAGATAAGATTCAGTTATATTTGAGTTGTAATTAGTTAACTCATTTTACTAAGTTAAGTCTAGTTAAA
The DNA here is from genome assembly GCA_000404065.3 of Pinus taeda. Taxonomy (NCBI): domain Eukaryota; kingdom Viridiplantae; phylum Streptophyta; class Pinopsida; order Pinales; family Pinaceae; genus Pinus; species Pinus taeda. The sequence continues at coordinate 76,046 of APFE030967633.1, read as the reverse complement.
TTAGTTCTAATTTGTTTAAGGAACTAATAGTGAGTTAACAGTCAGTTAATGCATTAATGCACTCAACTAGTGCTACTCCAGTTAATTGAAGATTCCCTCATCATAAACTCATGCATGTCTATTCTGAGAAAGACCCAAGTGAGATTAAAGTTCAAGGACAATGTACTATCAGTTACATGTGTTTTCTCATTGAGAAAACTCATGCATGTAGTCAAGGATTCATCCTTGAGGATTGCGCAGTTTTGAAGGTTTTCCACTTGGTAATTGGCTAATCATCCACAAGGAACAATGCAAGGAAATAGGAGCTTGGAGGGCAGAGAGGAATGTTGGAGAGAAGCCAAGATTGCCTGTGAGCATCTGTGAGGATTGTACTGAGAGTTGGCTAGCTGTGAGAGCTAAGGCTTTGTATAATTCCTATGTATTTACACCATGTCTGATAATACAATAGTGTGGGGATTTTAGCTGAGGCTTTCCCCAAAGTATTTTCATGTGTATTGCGCCATTGATTCTTCTACTTCTGGTTATATTGTTCAGCTCGATCTTTAAGCTTCCGCAAATTGATAGTAGAAGTAGGTTATAGTATTCTGCTTTGATTTATATTGCATTATTGGGTTAACCTATCATCATATTTTCTACAAAGAGAAAGCCCTAAACAACCAAAATCCTAACCCCAGGAGATGTAATGCCAAGAGTTTGTGGGCCCCGTTGGGGTTAGTTGGGCGACCAACTTCCTGGGGTCATAACTTGGTCATATTATCTCTATTTGGTGTGTACAATACCTATTTGGAAAGGTCTCTTTTAGAACTATAGGATTTGCAGCGTGTCCCTACTTATGGCTATGGGCCTGCATCGAACCTCAAAAAAACGCCATTTAGGGGGTCAAAACTGCTCTGGAAGTTTAGGACCCGAAAAAACTACTAAAAATAATAAATGATGAAATAAACAAGGGAACATATGAAATTGACTAGAAGTCTAGGTGGAATATGTGGGTGGACACCAATATCTACCTAGACCATTCCTTCCCCCCAGGAAGTAATGGCCCCCATTAGGTGTAGAGCCTCCATGAGGTCAAGAAATTTCTATTGAACCTAGTGCTTGGTGAACCACTTGCCCTATTGAAGGAGTTGGCTTGCTTTGAAAACTCGATATAGATGGATCCTCTATTGGTGAGTGTTCTTGACTTGCTTGTCATGAGCTGATCAGTTGTGTCTTGTTCCATGTAGTCCGGGTTGAGCTCTATTAGTGTTAGTTGTTCTGCAATATGGAATGTGTCCAACAATGGTGGATAGGATGGCTGAAGGCGGTCTACGTTGAACACTGGGTGCAGACCAAGGAACAATGGGAAGATAAGCTCAAAGGCATTATCACTGATAGCCTTGGTGATGATGTATGGTCCATATCGGAGTGGGCGAAGCTTGCAGTGAGGTCTAGCGAGGCGCTCCTTCTATAAATGTAGCCAAAATTTGTCACCCACCTAGAACTTGTGTGAAACTTTATGTTGATCATGGAGCTACTTATGATTAGCATTGGCTTTGTCCCATATATCATGGACTTACTAGCAGATGTGTTGAATGTGCTAAATGAAGGTGTTAGGCCTGTCGGCTTTAGACTGGACATGAGCCAAATCTGCTTAAGTGGCTGCAAATGGTATGGCCACATCAATGGGACATAATGGCTAAAATCCCAGACCTACCTGAAAGGGGTTGTGGCCCATTGAGCTGTGGAGAGCTCTGTTGTAGCTGTACAGGACATAGGGGAGACTTTCATCCCATGTGCGTAGATTCTTCAAGTTGTACATGTGTAGAATGTGTATGATCACCCTGTTGACAACCTCTGTTTGGAAATTAGTTTGGGGATGGAAAGTCGTGGACTTAGTAAGTTTTGTATCCAACATCGAAAAGAGACTTGACCAAAACACACTCAGGAATCTACTGTCCTGATCTAAGACAATGGACTTTGTGATCCCAAATTGTACCCACACTTGCTCAAAGAAGAGCTTAGTAGTGGCCTCTACTATGATACTCTTCTTACAGGCCGCCATGATGGCCATTTTAGAGAATCTATCGACGACCACAACGCAGTCATTGTCGTGCTTAGTAGAAGGAAGGCTCAATATGTAATCCATGGAGATATATTCCTAAGGTCGACTAGGAGTAGGTAGAGGAGTATATAGGTCTTTCTTTTTTATGGTTGGTTTGGAAATGGCACAAGCGGTCCATGATCTTATGTACTTCCCAACATCCTGACGATGTTTTGTCTAATAAAAATATTTTTGTAGTACTGCCACCTTTTTCTCTACTCCGAAATGTCCAATGATCTAACTGTAGTGCACCTCCCAAATCATCTTGGCACACTCGCATGAAGGAACACATATGTGTCCTAGGTGGCATAATAGTGCATCCTGAAGGTGAAAATTTGAAACTTTCTTCCCTTCCAGGAGTGTCTAGTATGTGCTGCCACATTTTGGATCACTCTGGTAAAGTTGTGGCCACTTTGAAGTCTCGTGCCCACAAGAGTCGAGCACAATGATCATCATTATGAATGGTGGTCAGCTGAGGCAATCTGTAATGTTTTTGGTGTTTCCCTTCTTGTACTTAATGTTTAGATGGAACTATTGCAGGTAGTTGGACCATTTATGATGGTGATCATTCTACAACTTCCCTTGTGTCTATATGAACTATAGGGGTCAGTGCTCTGTGTGGATGACCGATTCCTTCCCCAGAATGTAATGCTTCCATTAATGGCAAGCCTGCACAATGTAATACATTTCTTTATCGTAAGTGGGATACTTTCAGACTGTGTCTAAAAGTGTCTCACTGTGGTAAGCCATTAGATGCCCCTATTAAGTAGGAACTATACTAGTATCATAGTTAAAGGCGTTTGTCTCAATCTCAAACGGTTACTACATGTTCGATAATGTGAGCACTGGTGTAGAGCAGAGGCGATGCTTCAACTCGGAAAATGCCAGCTGTTGGGTTTCAAACCAATATATCTATATATATATATATATATTATATATATATATACATATATATATATATATATATATATATATATATATATATATATACATATATATATATATATATATATATATATATATATATATATATATATATATATATATATAATATATATATATATATATATATATATATATATATATATATTAATTTTTTATTTTTTAATTTTTTATTTATTTATTTATTTATTTTTTTTCGCTCTTCCCTTAGTGACCTTATTTAAAGGCCAAGTGAAATGAGAGAACCCCAACACAAACTTGCGATAGAAATTAGCAAGACAAACAAAGATGTAGAGCTCTATTAGACTGGTTGGGGCTAGCCAATCCTGAATGAATTGTATGTTGGCTAGGTCTACATGTACCCCCTGCTCATCAATGATTTACCCTAGATATTGAACCTGGGTTATGCCAAAAGTGCATTTCTCCAAGTTAGCATACAACTTGTGTTATCGCAGGGTTTGATGGACCTATCAAATATGGTGGAGGTTCTCTTCCTAACTCTAGTTGAAGATCAAGATGTCATCTAAATACACCACAATGAATGCATTGGTGAAGGGTTGCAAGATGTCATCCATCAATCTCATGAAGGTTTCAAGGGAATTCGTTAATCCTAAAGGCATGGCCAACCATTCGAAAAGGCCCTCCTTGTATTTGAAGGCAATCTTCCACACATTGGAGAGTTCGATAGGAACCTGGTGATAATCGGGCTTCAAGTCAATATTGCTAAAATATTTGGCCCCTTTGAGCTAGTCTAGAAGGTCATCAATCTGTGGGAATGGGTAATTATTCTGGACAATAATCTTGTTAATCTCCCAATAGTCAATAAAGAGTCTCTAGGTCCCATCCTTCTTCTGTACCAATACAATCAAGCTCCCACAAGGTGATGACCTTAGCTTGATGTGTCCTTTCTGCAAAAATTCCTGAATCTGTCTCTTGATCTCATTGTTCTCTAGAATAGAGCATTGATAGATCATTCCATTCAGAAATGACACACCCGGGGTCAATCGATGGAGTGATTGACCAGACAGTGCAAAGTTACCCCTATAAGTGAGGTGAAAATGTCCTTATACTCCTCCATGACCTTGTCCATCTGCTGCTATTGTGTGGAGGATCCTTGTTTGGAAGCCGTGGCCACAACCTTCTTATTGCCTTGAGGATGAATCGTAAGGAAAAAAAATTTCCTGGTCTGGGAAATGATCTTATTGCATTGCTTTCTAGTGATGAAAGAGATGGCGGTAGGTGGGGCTACCTCCTGTATCTTGTACAACTTATTGGCCAAAGTACTAATCATAGAGTGAGGTCTAGACTGATATACAATATGTCACTTACACAAGTATGGTTGTCCTAATAATACATCACAAAATTCAAGAGGAGAAACATTACATAATACCTCATCCATGAAGGGCTTGATACTATAGGGAAGACCACACTACTGCTGACACAAAGATCTCGTCTTTGGTGAAGCCACCTGATGGTGTACGACTGTGGATGTGTTGTAGTTTTTAGGCCCAACCACTTCATGACCTCTAGGTTCTTTTGTCTCCTTCTGTCGATAATGAACTGTAGCAAAGAACCCTTCACCCACATTTGTGAGTGGAAGAGGCGTCCCCCCTCCTCTGTATCTTTAGGCTCATTCTTTTGGATCTTGGTGGTGTCCACCATGGCATTAGGCTCTGCATCAAGGGTATGCTTCAATTTTTCATTCCCCTTATTGGGTTTTGACCCAGAGTTGGAACTTGGTTCTAATTTGAAGGCCTTCAGCTTGGCCATTAGTGATTTCTTGGCCCGACACTCATTCTTGTTGTGAGTGGAGATCTTATGGAACTCACACCATTTTCTCGTGTCCCTCTTTGTCTTCATGGTGTTGTTCCTTTCTTGTGGCTTCGGCGAGTTGTACTGGGTAGCCCCACCTTGGCTTTGTCCTTTTCTATGTGGTTTGGGAGTGCCTTTCCCTTGCTTCAAATTCACAGATCTAAAGTCCCACTTGTTTTGTTTAAACTTATACTCAATCTTGACAGTGTATCAGTATGTCATGTCAAGAGAGGAAATGTCCAAGAACTCCATCTCATCCTTAATGTTCTTGTGTAAACAACCACGATACTTGAGTACCAAATTCTGCTCATAATCCTTTATGCCTAGCTTCGTGTGAAGGGTATGGAAAACATTTGTGAACTCCGACACATATTGGTCCCTTCCCTACCGTAGCATGGTCCACTTTATGTATTTATCTTCATAGCTCCTGACAGGGTAATATTTTCCTTTGATGGCGTCTCAGAAAGAATCCCAAATGGGTGCAACTAAAAATAACAAGGGTTCACTCTTATCCTTTTTTTCACAGTAGGTTTCCCACTAGTCTTTCATGTGTGGGGTGACTTTGAGAAGTGCAATAGTAATCTTTTCCTGTTTGGAAAAGTCATGAATTGAAAAATATCCTTCCACTAGATTTAACCATTTATCTACAATGTTTACATCTATTTGGCCCTCAAATATGGGAATATTGAGGTTAACTTGTACCTTAAAAGGAGCGACGTCTCCAAAGTGGCTGCTGGATGAAGATGTGTTGCCTGTGGGTAGTCGTTGAAGGATTTGGGAAAAGTTATCCATCATCATATTCCTCTGTCACTCTAGGGATTCCTCAAGAAACATTTTGAAAGGATCTCCCACCCCCTCATCTTTCTTTTCTTCCGTCCTGGGAGGCCATCGGGGTTTGCGAGGCTAGTCTTGTAACGGTTCAACCAGATCGAGCTTGAACTCCTTATACCCTAACCTCGTTCGGGACATGAAAAGAAAAACAAAGAAAGAGAAGAATCCTCTAATACCACTTATCCAATATTAAACAAGAATGCAACAAATTATTGATGTAACCATAAATATAGAGATGCAGTAGAAATAACACTTCATTTCATCAATAGAAAAAAATACTAAACTATTCTTACAAACATAATAGAAATAAACTAGCTCGGGTGATGGTAGCTTATCTCTGAGAAGATATGTGGAAGCTACATGCCTATGAACTATGTTACAATTAGGCTCAAGGGCATATTTATTATTGAATAACAAGAGAGAACCCTAAACAACCAAAACCCTAACCCCAAGAGATTTAACACCACGAGTTTGTGGGCCCTGTTGAGGTTAGTTGGGTAGCCAAATTCCCAGGGTTGTAACTTGGTCATATTATCTTCGTTTGGCACGTATGATACCTTGTTGGAAAGGTCTATTCAAGTACAACATGATTTGCAATAGTCCCTTGCCTATGGATATGGTCCTATCATAGACCTCAAAAAAATGTCGTTTAGGGGGACAAAACTGCTCTGAAAGTTTAAGACCCAAAAAATTGCTAAAATTAGTAAATATTGAAATAAATAAGGAAATAGATGAAACTGACTGGAGGTCTAGGTGGAATAGGTGGGTGGCCACCAATATCCACCTATATTAGATTCCCATTGCATTCTCTCCAATAATCAAGTGCAAACCATAGTCTAATGTCTCGCTTGTTTTCCCATATAATGCCCACTACACGGTTTTCTTCAATAAATCATATTCATAATCAATGTTGTTTGAAGGAACATGCCACATGGCATCTGTACATATCATCTCCTAATGCATCCAAGTTCAACCTAGTAGAAATTAAATATGTATCACCTTGTGCTAATCCTAACGGTGCCGCATAATAGTAAGCATTTATTCCCTCACTTGTGCTCTCTTGGTTTCTCCCATCTGTAAATTATGTGATCCTGCTTTCCCATGAATGGAGCTTCCATAGTTAAAAAATTCCACAACTGTGGGTATAAAATTTACTTGTTATGATTCTAAGTCATGAAATCATTCATTATGTCATCAACCTAAGGCTTGAATTTTAGATCCCAACTACAATTGAGCTTGAGCTTGGCAAGTGTGACAATCGCATAACAAAAGTACCCAAAGTGGAAATGGTGATCATTATATACTCCCAAGCCAGAATTTTCTCAATTTTGAGCAACATTTCTACTGATTAATCCATTGCACTTGTTATCATAAAGGAGTGCATTCCCTTCAAAGCTCCCATCAAGCCTTGAAGTTATGGATTCCTCAAAAAATTCTCAAACACAAGGAGTGATTTATTGGCAAATCTTGTAGCTCTTGCAAGTTGCTTCCTATCCTTTCTTCTTTCATTGCTAGGTTTCCTTGAAGAGGTTATGTAGGTCGACGCTTCCATAAGCTTTATTGAATTGATCCAAAATATGCTTTTTTTCACTCACGACTTCTCCATTTTTCTCTAAGAGTATACTTGTTCTCAAGATGCCTTGATAGGATTTATAAACTCTCAAATCCTTATTAAGAAACAAAGAATTGGAGCGACAAATGAGAGACAATGTTTCAAATATTTTTGCCATCACCCTCACACCATCCACACATTTTTTTAATTTCCTAAGGGTGTTTACAATAGTTGTATCAAATAGGAATATTTTCTCAAGGATACATGGCGCGAAGAAAAAAATATCCTCTTGGTAGTGGATACACCAACTTTTTAATAATATGCAACAGATCAACCTTCCCTGAAAATTTAGTGGAGGAACTTATGGGCACAAAACTAGACATCCCATTGGGAACCAAGTTGGAATTACTGAGAAAAATGTCTATGTAGATCATCATAGAGACCTTCATGTTGGTGGTATTGTCAACCTTGATTTTCTTGGCGAGGATGAGTGCCTGCCCCACTAGTGAGCCATGGTACAAGATGTTGGTGGTGTTGTCACTAAGCTTGAAGCTGGAAACCTTGTTGGGGTTCTTTTATCAACATTTTTGTGACCACTATAACATTCAGGTGGAGCTTCACCATGGCCAGATTGATGTTGGAGCTCAGGCCCTCCATTGTCACAAAATTGGTGTTTCTCGTGGGGTCCTTCATCTTAAAAATTGTTAGTGCCAGAACCACGATGATAATCACTCAAGGCTTGCAATGCATTAGGCATTGTAACTTTGTTGGTGTCACCTTCACCATTTCTTGAGGTTGAGGTAATCATCATCATGCAATAGGGACTCAACACACAAAGGTCAAGTGACATGTTGTTGTTGTTCTTTGTAGCTTAGTTGGCACTCCATAGTGCGTGGATAAATTGTGAGCTTCAGGTCATCACTATGTCCATTGGATTCTACCATGGTCAGGAATTGAAGAGGGGAAAAAGTAGTCTTGACGCTTCCTGGCTGCTAATCCCCAATTTTTTTTTAAGGGAAAAGAAAGGGGGTGAATCCAATTCTTTATTCCTGTTTTAGAATCCTCTATTGAAAGGAATTTAGCTTCACCCTTTCTGAGAAGATGTGGTGTTGAGTGAGGGTGAAGTCAAGGGTTCAAATCAAAGAAGTGAGTTTTTCAATCAACTAGACATGGACTACATGCTAGACGCAGTAAAAGATACCTTTCGAGATCTTCTTGAAGTCGAGATAAAAAATGTGGGTATGGGCTTCAGGCCATCTCTTGAGAAGCTCGATTTCTCTGTCATGAGTCTTCTTGTTATAGAAGGCCAGGTTCTTTACTAACCCCAGTTATACCTTATCATTCTCTTTGGAGGCTTCTACCACCATCCCACAATAAATGCAGGAAGAATCAAATGGCTTGTCTACTACCTCTTAATTTCCCCATTTTACATTTAAGCTCTTAGACCAACAAACCCATCTCAATAAACCTTGAAAATTCAAATAGACACCTTCAAATCCCTTACACACTTGCTATGTGAATCTTGTTTGCCATGGATTTGGAACCCGCTCTAATACCACTGATCCATATCTTGGGGGCCAAGATCTAAGAGCATTGAGAAAAGGAGGAGAACACAGAGAACACTCAGAGAAAAAATTATTTAGAACAAGAAAAATGATTACAACTACATTGTGTGGACAAATCTTTCCTTATACAAAATGAGGCATGTTATTTATAGCCTTTTTCAAGCTAAAATACCATGGGTAGATACGATGAGTGGATACCATAGGTAAATACCATGGGTTATTTCTATCCTCTTTTTTTTTTTTTAAGTTACAATACCATGGGTAAATTCCATCTTCCCTTCGGATCAGAGGTAAGTTATAGGATTTTAAAAGTGAAATCTTAGATACTTTTTCCTTGTAGATGGACAAACTGTAGATTAAGAAACAACATGAGGAGGTAGAAAGGGAATTGGTCATATTCTACCCTAGATGCACCAAAAGTTACCCTAGAAATGAGTGCCCATTAAATATTATAGAAATTTTATATGTGTGCGAAGAGAACCTTTTAACTGATAAGTGTCCATCTCTTCCAAGTATCAAGGAGGAGAAGGAGGCATGGAGAAACTTTGCTTCATCAACCAAAGGAGGGCATAAGGCATTAGGCCATATCAACAAGGTATGAATTGTCCCTCCTCTTTCAATACAATTCATAATGCACCTTTTTAGTCTTGGTATCCACCTAAAAATTCACCATGGTCATGCCTACTCCTTGGCCCTATCTTCCTCAACTTTTTGTTCTACCTTTTCAACTGTACTAGCAACAACCTCCTCGATGGGGTAGTCCATCACATGGATGGATGAATTAGGTAGACCAACCACCTATCTTAATTCCTCCTACTCCTCAACAACAATTACCCAAAAATAATTCACCTAAATAGCCACAAATTCCTGATCAACCAAATCTAAATCCAAACAATAAGCAGATCCTACAAGTCTATAGTGGAGAGACAAATTATCCTTTCTATGTTGTATAAATCCAAGAGATCAATCTTAGATCTGGGAAGGTACTCCCTAATGCTCAACCACCTTCTCCAACAGAAATAATGAAGAAGAGAAGGAAGAAAGTACTCCTCAAACCAACAAGCCACCCTACCCTAAAAGGTTTATCTACCCTAAACCACACACCCCATAAGGAGTTGAAATTTTGGGAGAAATGAAAAATCTCTATGTCAAAATTCCTCTCCTACAAGCCATCAAATATGTTCCCATATATAATAATTCATTAGAGAAGAATGTATTAAGAGGCTGGGAAGGAAGAGGAAAGGTTCCCCCATTATTAATGTCATTAGGCACTGGTCGATCTAATGCTTGGGAAGGTCATCATCCAAATGTATTTGTATCTTGTTAACCCAATAGTGGATGTACACATCAACAAAATTTTAGTCCCAAATATCCTCATTGACTTAGGGGTTGCAATCAATGTCATGACCAAGGAGATCAGGCTCAAGCTTAACCTCCAATGAGCCTTAAGGAAAACCACCATAATGTTCAAACTTGTAGACATATCCATAGTAGCACCCAAGGGTGTCATTGAGGATGGCATGGTTTCCATTCACTCCTATGATTACCCCACTGATTTCCTTGATATCTAGCCCAAAACCAAGTTCAATGGCTACCCTCTTATCCTAGGAAGACCTTGGTTAGCTATTGTTGATGCCTATATTAGCTGTAGGGATGGAAACATGACAATTATAAATGGGAAGCTAACAAAAAAAGTTGTATTATATCCCCCATGCTGAACCCCTTATTGAACATGACTTTCCCATGTGGGTAGAAGAGGAAGAAGAAGAGGAACTATATCAATCATCACCCTACACCATTGTACATTAGAATCCACTATTGGTAGTAGGCAATTGGATGAGGATAATATAACTGACAATTTTCTACAAAACAAGTATCTTGCTTCCATGCAAATTGATGAACTAAAATAGGAACCTTTAGGAAAACCTTAAGTCAACCCAAGGGATTAATTAATCACCATTGGTTTTGATCAAAATCATGTAAAAAAAATATAGAAATCGGCCCCTCTAAAAGTCTAAAAAGCAATGCTTTGATTTCAGCTAATTAGGAAGAACAATTTCTCATTGTTTTAAGGCATAATCTTGATGGTTTTTCTTCGGGTTAAAAATAGATGAAAGGAGTTCACCCCTATGTTTGTAATCATCACATATACATCAAATAAGGCCATAAACTTTTTCGCCTACCTTAAAGAAGGATGAACCCTACACTAAACAACATTGTAAAAGAGGAATTGTAGAAATCATTAGATGCAAATTTTATTTATCCTATTTCAGACATTGAATGGGTGTCACCTTTAGTAATCACGCCCAAGAATAATGTGAGATGGAGAGTTTACATTGATTACATAGAACTTAATAATGCCACTAAGAAAGGTCGCTTTCCTTTACCTTTTATTTACAAAGTTTTGGATGATCTTGTAGGAAATATGTTCTTTTCATTTTTGGATGGGTTCAATGGGTACATAAGGATCCAAACCAGTTCTGAAGATCACATTAATATTACCTTCACTTTCCCTTGGGGGACCTTTTCCTACAAGGCCCTTTCATTCAACTTGTGTAATGCCCCTACCACCTTCCAAAGGGTGGTGTTGAGTATTTTTATTGATCTTGTAAATTATTCAGCTGAGATTTATGTGGATGACTTCTCACCTTATGGAGATGTTTTCCAAGAAGCCCTCTCTAACCTACACGAAGCTTTGAAAAGATGCATATAAATGAATCTCTCTTCAAGCGTCGAAAATTGCTAATTTTTTGTTAATGTAGGAATTGTTGTAGGCCACTTCTTCTCTAAGGAAGGAATTTATGTTGACCCTAATAAAATCACAAATATTATAAAGGTTCCTATCCCACAAAGTGAAAAAGATGCTAGGATCATTTTAGGATTAGTTGGATACCATAGGAGGATTATTAAATATTTTTGTAAAATTGCTTCACCTTTATTTGGTTTACTGACAAAAGACTTATATTTCTATTGGAAAAACCATTTTTAAAAGGAATTTGAAGAGTTCAAAGAAAAATTAACAATTGCACCAATTCTCAAGGGCCCAAATTGGCCCTTTCCCTTCCACATTCACATAGATGCATTAGATAGAGTAGTAGGGGTGACATTGGGACATCTGGAAGGTAAATTTCCTTATGCTATCTATTTCATTACTAAATTTTTTTCCAAGGCTAAACTCAATTACATAACCACTGAAAAATAGATTTTGTTTGTTGTGCATTCTTTGAATAAATTCAGACATCACATTACCGAGTATCAAGTTTTTATGCACACTGATCATGCAATCATTAAGTACTCGATGAATAAACTTGATGTCAATGCTTGAATTATTAGATGGTTATTGATATTACAACAATTTGATCTAACCATTTTCGATAAAACAGGGAAAGAAAATGTTGTTACAAATTTCTTGTTTAGACTAACCATGTCTATAGAAAATGAAGAGATGGCCGATGACAAACTTTTAGATGAGCACAACTTTGCCATATCATTGTTGTCACCTTGGTTTGTTGATATAGTGAACTTCTTCATTGTTGAACAATTTTATCCTAACTTGTATTCCAAAGAAAAGAGAAAAATTATCAAGAAAAGTACCCCTTACACCTAGATTGGGGGAAACCTCTTCAGATTGGGGCCTGATCAGATCCTAAGGAGGTGTGTAAGAGAACATGCAGTCTATGACATCTTCTCAACAAGTCATCATGGACCTTGTGGGGGGAAATTTGCTGCTAAGAGGATGACTTAAAATATTCTTTAGGTAGGCTACTACAAGCATACCCTTCATCGAGATGCCAAGAGATACATTGCAAGGTGTGATGAGTGCCATAGGATGGGGAAGCCTATTTAGAGGGATGGGATACCCCTACAACCTCAAGCGAATTTCGACCCATTTGAGAAGTGGGGCTTGGAATTCATTGGAACTTTTGCCCCCCATCCAATAGAAGAACTATACATATTAACTAACCAAGTGGGCTGAAGTAAAGTTATTCAGGGAACCAATAGAGAAGAAAGTGGCAGAGTTCTTAAGGGAGAAATTAAAAAAAAATTGGTTTCCCAAGGGAACTAGTCATTGACCAAGGAACTCAATTCACTTCCAACTTGATAGAAGGGATAATGAGGTAGCATCACATCAGACATAGGAAGTCCACCCCATATCACCCTCAAGAAAATGGCAAGTGGAAGTGACCAATAGAACATCAGAGGACATCTTGACTAAGGTTGTTAGTAGTATTAAGAGAGATTGGGAACACAAGCTTGTTGAGGTCACTTATGCCTATAACACTTGAAATAACACCATTATATTCACCCCCTTTGAGTTATTCTATTGTAAATAATATTTACTTTCCATTGAATTTGAGTATAATACATTAATAATGGCTACACAACTTGACTTGGACATCACAAAAGGTTAAGAAGAGAGATTTCAGTAGTTTAATTCTCTTAATGAACTCAGGTTGTAGGATCTTATACACACTAAAGTGATTCAATCACAGAGAAAATTTTGGCATGATAAGCATATCAATGCTAGGACATTCCAGGAGGGTGATTGGGCCCTCATGTATGATTCTAGGATCAAAGACTTCAAATGGAAACTCATGAATAGATGGTTGGGTCCTTACCTAATGTATAAATTCCACGACAATGGCTTAGTTTAGATCAAGACAATTGATGAAGAACAAATCCTGCTCTAGTGAATGGTTATAGATTGAAGTTTTATAGGAAGCCCCTCTCAAGGTTTTAATTTACTAATTAAATAAGTGGAGAATTGAATGTGATTGTGAGCATCAAAACTCTCAATCCATTCAGTCCCTAAACAAGAAAGGAAAAAATGAAAAAAGGGAAAAAATAAGAAAAACCCCATGTGAAATCCTCCTTTGAGGCATCTTAGGGAGGTTCATAGGCTGAAAACCTCCTTGAGCGAGCCAATGGGTCTGAAGACAAAAGAAAATAAAGACATACCCAGGTGAAAACCTCCCTTGAGACACTTGGGTTAGACCTACTTAGGTTGAGAACATCAATAAGGTAGTGTGTGGGCCTCAAAATAATAATAATAGCAAAAGAAGAAGAAAAATAAGGATGAACATATAAAAAGATCATCTTTATTTTATTTATTCTAAGAAGTGATGCAAGCACAACAAAATTCCAACAAGTAATCACGAAGATAAGCTTGGAGACCAAGCACTCATCTTCAAGGCCTTCAACCCACTTCTTTGCTCCATCTCATTCATTCTCTCACTTTTCTCAAGCTTCCTCAATCATCTCCAAGTCCCTTCTATCCATTTCAATGAATGCCCTTAAATGCTACAAGAAATTGTTGAGCACAAAAAGAAGGTGAAAAACTAAAGCTATCCATCTATGGGAAAGATAGAAGGCCTATGGAAACCCATAACACCTACCCATTCCATCAACCTTCAATTTTCTCATCATTGTTCCACTAAACACCCACCAAAATTCAACCTCCCACCTCTTTTTTCACATATCACCAACAAAGAATGCCTCTCCAATCACCAAAAGCAACCTTCCCTTGAATTATCAAAAATTTGAACGCCACATTTAGAGAAAATTATGAGCCTAAGGAGATTATGTGGTTGCTATAGGAAAACACACAATCCTGTAGCAGCTTGCAAAGGCCCTACAAGCCCAAATTTGTAACATCAATATAAGGAGATTTGAAAACCACCATACTCCAAGAAACTAGAAGACAAAACTGAGTAGCTATAGGATCCCTTGTAGGCTACTACATGATCCTCAATCATCACTAATTAGTAGCATCAAGTTAGCTACAATAAAAATACTTTGATAGTTTGAATTAGAGAAGTAGAAACATCTGTAAAAACTCATAATCACCTCTAGAAGCAATGAGATAAATATTGAAGCCACTAGATAGCATCACCAACAACTTCAAGACCATCAAGGGTAACTCCAATAGTCACATAAACAACCTTAACATCACCTACAAAAGCACACCTAGGGTAAGGCTCAGGTGTGAAATACTCCAAACCTCTCTTACAAAGTTATCTTAGCTTGAAAAATGTTACCATTGTATGGAGAAAGAGGTTTTATGGGCCAAATTTAGTAAATCAGTCTCGACCACCTTTAGCAGTAAACTCTAGTCATATCCAACATCACCCACAAGTGTGAAGGAGAAAGGAAAATGAGGGGATGATAACTCAAGGAGGTGGGTCAACATACCTACTCATCATGAAGTGATGTTCAATGTGGTAGGTGGGGGCCAACTCACATTGTGTGTTGATCTCACTACCTCAACTACTAACCACATAAGTAAAGCCCCTAAATCTAATATTACATGAATAATATATTTTAAAGCCCAAGGGATGCTTGCCAGTGCTACAGGATGATGACATGGCTCGAGATATTTCCTATGCACCTTGCTATAGGGAGCTACAGGGTCTACCAACTAATGCTACAAGAAAGTGACATGATGCTACAAGAAGCTTGATTTTGGAAAAAATTTCGAGCTGACCTCGATGAATAAAGGAGAATCATCAAGAAAAGGGTAAGAAAATTTTTTCCTCACCAACATTTGATATAGGAACTTGAAGGAAACTTTCAATTCTTAGAAGAAGAACCCTGTAATTGCCACAATTTTAAATTTTAGTATGGGAGGTAAGTGAATTACTAAGTATTTATGTCTTGAATATGATCGAATAAAGAGTAGAAATGTATTGAACAAGGAAGAATTGAATTTTGAAGCTTTTTCTTTCCCCTTAGCCTTGTAGAAAAAACTACCCAGATTTCCTCTTTTTAAGCCTTCCATAGAGACCCCAAGATCTTGTAGCAAAGAAGGGAAACCCCTTGTTCCACTCTGACAAAAATCTATTGAATACATGGGAATGAGATTCAAAAAAATAAAACATACATACCCCTCCAGTTCCATCAACACCCTAATGTACTCAAGAAATTTTTTACAAATTGTTAGCGGTTAGGGTTTTTCAAAAATTGAAGTGGATTTGTGATGAGATTGCCCAAAATTTTTCCTTAAACCTCTAACAATCAAAGGGACATGATTCCATCACTATAGTTATGGGCCTAATCATTTACATAAATGAAGAAGCTTTAAGTAGGGTCACCATACTTCCCATAGGAATAAAATGGAACAAAGAAGAGAGATTTAAGGATATTAAAATAAATAAAAACTTCTTTCTTTAGGATGAGAAGCCCATAGAAGATAAAAATGGGTAAGAAGGGAGCTTGCCCTACCCTTGGGACGAAGTAGCCTACCATGTTCTAAAATATATCTCATGTGAAGGGAGACTCAACATTGTGTATGATACCAATTTGGGTTTCTTTATCAAATTAGATTCCAATAGAATAATCTGTCTAAGAGAGCCTAAACATCCCTCATTTCCTCCTTCGGTCAATCAAATAAATGAGGCTCAAGGTGAAAGGAGGAAAAAACCAGTACCTAGCAAACCATGGGATGATAAATTTGATAGTCATTGCTGGTTTAGAAGGCTTGTAAAACCTTGTTTCTTGGATTTATTTTTTAAATATGGATAGAGAGGAATTTTTAGAGACACAAGCCCAACATCTTCTAGAATTAGGAGCAGAAACAAAGGGAAAATTTAAGGAAGAATTTGAGATGGAAGGGGAAGAATAAGAAAGGAAATCATAAAAAGGAGTAGAAAAGGAAGAAGGAGGGATAGAGACACAAGATAGGTAGAAACAAAGACAAAAGTGGCTAAGGAATAGATAGCCAGGCTTGATTTAACAAAACCAAAGGAACAAAAGACCCAACATGCTACTAGGATATACTCTAGACCACCAAAAAAAATAAAAATTGGAGATAAAGAAAACAATTCATAGGGGAATTTAGATTATGAAATTGATGCTACTCTAACAGCCTTAAGTATCCCAAATAAACCTAAAATAAGGAAACCAAGGAAAGCCTGCATGTACTTCAAAAGGAGAAAAAGTAAGAGGACAATACAAGGGAAACCTCAACCACCTTCTCCAACCCCAATCACCATTGAATAATCTATTAGCCATCAGGAGGAAGACTCCAAGAAAAAGGAGAAACAAGCAATTGAGGTAACCTCCAAATAAGTCAAGGGAAAACAACTAAAGGTCCCACAAGAAAGGCTAAGCACCAAGGGAACAATGTTTCTAGAAAAATCCACCAAGCTATAGGTAGGACCTACAGAGATACAAGAAGGAACTGTGAAGATACAAGAGAAAATAAAAAAGCTATAGAAATGGACTATGAAGCTATAGGAAGAAACAAAAAGCTACATGAAGGGACTGTGAAGCTATAGGAAGAAACCAAGAAGCTACAAGAAGGGACTGTAGAGATACATAAATTGAATCTCCAACTACGGGAGAATAATATTGACATAGAGGAACCATATCCTCAACCTAATCTCAAATCTTACTATGCATGGATTGATGCAGAAAAGATACTTCCTACCCACTTTGCAATTTAGTTATTATCCAAGTTAGAGAAAGAGAGAGGTAGGACTCAAAGATGGATGTAAATTACCAAGTCAAAATGGGTTGAAGAGGTTGGTATTATGAAAGAAAAGATGAAGAAAATGGGGGAGGATATGGTTGACCTAGGGTTGAAAGAAGAAATTATAAGGGACCACCTGCAAAGGGAGAATAAAAAGTTGAAATCCCAAATAAAAGAAAAAGAAGAACAAATTTCCATAATGGCTAGTTTATCCATGGAAGCCATACACTGTAGACACCCATAAAAAACATACTCTTTGTTCCTCAAAGACTAGTGGTGCGGATTTCAGACTAAAACATTAGCCAAAAAATTCTCCCTTCCTTTCCAAAACATCAGGAAATTCATTTGATTTTCCCTTAGGTGTAGCATTGAAGATAGGGCCAAGATGGAAGAATTTTTATGCACAATTTAATATTTCCCAATATGAATGTGTGAGACCCCAACTCTCAACTAGGTGATGTGAAATTGATGGCACTAGACTCATGGCTGACCCATGTGGACATGGTAGGTCTACCAACCCGTTGTCTCATCACTTCTAACCACAGAATCATAATAGAAGTTACAATGATGGCAATTGTCTATACAAAAAAACAAGATCAGACAATTCTTCATTTTGAAGATACCTTCATATTGTTGGGAGATGAGAGCCTACAAGCATTCCAAAGAAGGTAGCATACCTTGCCACACAGTTTAAGAATAAGGGAGTATCATTCACCATAGAGGTTGAGGAATGAATTAACTGGAACACCTCTATATAAAAGAATATTTCAAATATTGGGAGTTCACTAGATTGGGATCAATTTTAGTCCCCCTCTGTTGTTGGACCTAAAGGAGAATAAGGACCAAGAAAAGGAAAGCAAGGAATGGGTTAAGAATGAGGAAAATGCAGGATTCACCCAAAAGAGACCACCCCTTCTTAGACACATTGGGATGTCAAGGAAGCCATTAGGGCAATGAATGAGGTGTAATTAGATGTCTAGGTTGCTCAAAGGATGAGCAACATTTTTAGTAGGGGGTATGATGGGCCTCCCAAATAAGTATAATTTAAGGTCCATATGCCCATACTTTGACATGTTTAAACATTTCCTTCTACATTTTATAATGTATTTTTCAAGCTATAATGTGTTCTTAGGAAGGTTGGGAGATATTTGCTACATCTTGTATGCATGATGCATGAGTTGTGTAGAATATTGAGAAGTTATTGCACAAATCACATAGGATACCAACAAGAGAGGATTATGTACACTTGTTCCTTATTACATGATAACAATAACTTGACTAGACCATGAAAAATCACTACTTATTTATGGCTACAAGAACACGAGGGAATTAGATCCACATTTTGCCTATCAACTCAAGAAGGATTTGAGTTCTAGGAGAAAGATAGTAATTATAAGAGAGAGACTTCTACCTATCATTTTAGTTGCTACATTTCATGTAAGAACACTTTTGGAGGTTAATGAAATGAATTTCCTTGTTTTAATTTTGACTTTACTCCAAGGACCTGAGTCTCCTTAGGTTGGACCCCAACCAAAGCGATCAAGTCCCTTCCTATGTTTATTTCCTTTGCATGCATTTAATATAGTTGTGATTTTCTGCAAGTCTTATTCATGGGAAAAGCATTATCTTTGAAAGGTTTATAAGTTATATTCTTACTAAATTTATTTTATGTACCTTGTTATGATAAGAAAAAAAATAGTTTCTTTACGTAATAGTAGTTTCCATTACAAATTTAACTCATCCTTTCCACTATTATTTTACTTTCTACAATTAGTAGTTTGACAATTGTTTAAACATCTTGCTTTAATCATCTACACATGTACTTTTTCTTGCCAATGGATGATATTGCTTCATAGATTGAGTTAGTATTATTTCATATATTGAAATCACTCACCTTTTCACCCACTACTTTTAATCTTTACAAACTGTCCATACACTAAAATCTGCGTAACCGAGTTACAAGAAACTTATAGTATTGTTTCTTCCCTACACAAGTTGAATCATTGAGTGTGAATAAGCTTGGTAAGGTCACATTTACCCTGTATCCTCCAACCACCTTTTCCATCCTTCAAACCACTCCTAGATTTCATAATATTGTTCTCGGGTGTTTCTTGTAGCAAAACAGGGCATCTTGTAGAAATATGCAGATTGCTTCAAATCACCTCCAGAACTGCACTAATTTTTTTACCTTGATCCCTTCTCAATCAAGAAAATAATTAAACATTGAAGATGAAATTTAGAGGATCAATGACCCTTTAGGAAATTTTCTTTCATAATTGTAGTTTCCTTCCTACAATTAAGTTATTTTACTTCTTCTACGTCTTTGACTTGTTTTGCAACATAAAGTAGGATTGATTTACCTTAAACATTCTTGGAGTGTTTGCTTTGTCTTCTTGCAAGTAGAATAAGGTTTACTTCAGCCATTTCCTTTCCTGCAATAGCCGAGATTTACTTTCTACAAATCAGATTAGATTTTTGTTCTGTCATTTACTTTCTACAAATCATATTATGATTTCATTCTCACATTTAATTTCTACAAATCATATTAGGATTTTCTTTCTATCATTCAATTATTTTTAATAGAATAAGGTTTACTTAATTTGTTTCATTTCCTACAAGTTAGAATAGATTTTTTTATCATTCAATGAACTTTCCAAGAATTTCCTATATCATAGTGGTCTTTATGCATCTTGGCCTCCCTTCATTGCATCATATAAACCTAAGTAGAATATAGGAGTTGTTGTACGTATACTACTTATAACTCATAAGTTTGTGTGATACCTAGGTTGAGAATTAGAGTTGAGCCCCTTAGGAGTTCCAACATTCTTTTTGTAAGACGTAGGCCCATCACCAGGTCTAGTTAAAAACAATGGAGCAGAGTTTTATTTATGTGGCATCAATTAAAAAATAAACAAAAAAATAGCAGGGGGCTTGCAAGTTTGACCGTAGGACCCCCAATCAACTCCCATCCTTTGTTGACAACACTGACAACTCACAATTGATTAGTATGCCACACCACATATTGTATATATTTATATGTTGTTAAAATGATATGCCAAAGGTGGGGGAGGGCCACGGGCTTGACCTCAGGACCTCCCCAACCACCAAATTCTAATTTCAAATGCACCAATTGTATGATCCAATGTCTCTTTGGTTATTATTCCCATCATATAGTCATATAAAACATATCATTTGCATATGGGACCGATGGCAGATAAACATAGGTCAAGTGAATTATAACTCAACGCGGGAGCCTTGAGGGACCTATGCCCAAGTAGGCACAATTTTCAAGGAAGATTCCCAAAGCATATTCCAAGGAATATTATGCAAGAATATTCCTGAAATATTTGGATTTGTTGTGGTAGTCTTGAAGATTCCTTGAGGGGTCTAGAGGTGAAGGTGATTGAACCATCTGAACTTTATACTCATTTTTCTCAAAATTTTGATACGAACCCATTGGTGTAGTTAGAATTATCATCTAAGTCGTGTATTTTTGGGTCATCCCTAGATGTGAGGTATTTCCATGTATTTTCCATTATTTCGTTGATATAATAAAGAGGCATATCCACTTTAAAGTTGGGCCCAGAGATGTAGTTCACACAATGTGAGTGAACTTCATTATCAAGTCTTGGTGCATTGTGTTGTCGCTTCCAGAGACATCGTTGGATTGCTTACAAGACCAGTTCCTGGTAACATATATCTCTTATGTGTCTCATATGATCTTCAGGAAACTAGAGACATCATATACATTTTATGCACGTAGTAAATACAAATATACAATAAACAACATGGATTCGTTCCTTCATCTAAGGACATAAGCCATGTATTTCTCGTTCTCTTTCACATATACAACTCATAGGGATATATATATGTACTAGTGTAGGCCAAGTAGTTCAAGGACCTACAACTTAATTAACTTTAGCAGAGAAATGGAAGAAGAAAGGAAGATAGAATATCTCATCATATAGAGCTTGAAACCTCAAGAATTCTATATTTATCACATAGAGCTTGAACTTCAAGATTTCCACACTTATCAGAATTACAGGTAGACATAATGGATGAGTGAGAAATGGATGCTATGATTCATGGAGTGCAATTTAAAGATACAATCTCAAAGACACATATATGCATGTGCATTTAAAAGTCAACACAAATGAATCTGTAAAAGCATATGAAACATTTTTGGTGGCTACAATTACATGAAATCAGAGAGGAAACATAATGATAATGGAATTTAACAGAGGGAAAACATACTATCGTACCCAAATGTAGGAATCACCACCATTTCATTAATATTCTAGAAGATGCAAATATTGAAGTAATATAGTCACAAAAATAACATGTGGTTTTTTCTTGAGAATTCAGAGCCTTTTCTAAGTGTTTCTTCCTCCCTTTTATAAGTAAAGGGGGAGAAAGGAAACCAATTACAAAAATATCTCCTGGCTAGAGTTTACAACTGTTTGTATGACTAGATGTCTCAGTGTGCAACCTTTAATTATTACAACAGTAAGATAACTTTCTTGAAAATAAAATAGAATAACAACACAGTGATAAAAAATAACAAAACATAACTAATCCAATGAAACTGAAATGATGGTCTTGAAAATATCTTCACGCCACTCTTCTTTGCTACCCTCTGGTCTAGGTTTGTTTATGCTAAATCATGACTAATCCTCTCTCAGCCCGTTCCTTGTCACTTTCAGTCTTTAACAGTCTTGTTCCTTCTCTTTCACGAAGCAAGAGTAGTCACCCACCATGGCGATAATAGACTTTGAACACGACAGCCAACTCCTCTGCCCTCCCAGAATGCTTGTAAAATACTATCGACACCTTGATATTCCTAGTGATGCAATTATGGTGTATAATATGGAGGATTTTCTGATGCTGCTACTTATCAATAAAAAAATTACAAAACAGGCAAATTCTGATCCCCTTTAGGCCCCTTTGCTTCAGCTGCTTTTTGTAATTCTCTTCATATGATCGGGGTCTAAAAATAGATTCTTAGCCCTAAGGTGTTAGAGCCTTTAGAATCCTCTCCAGGGGCCTTTTTTCTTTCATACATAGAATCCATCACATCGGTGATTTCTGATGCTCGCCTTCAGTATCTCCCCTTAACACTTGCAATCACCAATCTGTGGGATTGGGCCCACACAAGATATCGCAATGAAAATATAGGAGAGAGCGCATATTTAACATTTTTCCCAGTGTTTTCTGATTGCCTCGATGTGATGGTTTATATAATGCATCACATAAAATATCGCATCCGGGAGGGGTCTCACATATCATGATCGCAAGTTGGAAGGGACTTCGCGGAGGAGGGAATTTGACTTGTGCGATTGCCAATTTGTGGGATTGATGACATCATCAATGCCACGTGTTGCCTGAATATGCCCCCATAGGACCCCTAAAAATGCTAAATCTGCATACCACTTGTTCTTCGTACCACCACGTCATGCTGATATCAGTCACCATATGGGTTTATTAGGACCAATAGGATTATGCCACGTGGGTTTATTAGGACCAAAAGGATTATGCCATGTGGCCCCCCTGGAGGAGAGATAAAAGGGCCCATCCACCCTTGGTTTTTACTTGAATTCCTTTGTTAAATGAAATTGTCCCCTCCCAACACTTTAGCACTAAAGGCCCAAATTTCAACAATTTTAATGTTATCACCGTTCGACGATTTCATGACACTGCATCTGTGTGCACTCTTTTTCACCTATGATCATCGATATTTGATACTGGTGCTCTGCATTGTGAAACACTGATATGTTATGTGCCATGGGCCTCCAACTGCCGATATGCAATATTGGTGATCGCTCACCACGATATTTGCTCTGACCTCCCCTGTTGCTACTTTTGAAAAAAGTTGATTGTGATTTGCGATGCACTCCTGGACCTTCGATATGCTTTTCTCCTTCACTTGAAAGGCAACAAAACCATTGTACTTTAGCAGGCCATATCTTCTAATCCATAAGTCCATTTACAGACTTCCATATACTGTTGGAAAGCTCGTTCTGAGAACTATAGAAAGGAGAGGGTGTGATTTAGATTTGAGAGCTTATGTGGCTTGAAATATGGCTTCAAAATTTACTGCTCTTTGGCACTTTGGTCAACTGAAAACTCAAAATTTAGTGAGTGACAACATTGGCTCCAACTAGGGACAATGCCTTGCTGGAAAGGTGATGAGAACTTGTAGACGAATAGCCTTCTTTCCATTGGACATGGAGTCATCATAAAAACTGAAAAATTAACTGACTAAATGATTGTAAGATTTACTAACTGGCTCACTTAGATAGTTGAAAACTTAAAAATAAAAATAAAAAAATTTGACAACACATCACCAAAGTCTTAGGGCCTTCTCCTTGAGCTTCAAACTTGAATGATAATTGTCTATACCTACTGAAATACTAGGTGACCTCTTCTCTCAAATGCAACTAGTTAAGCAAATGGCTACTTCACTGAGTTCTTCTCATACCTCTTATGAGCAGGCAGAAGAAGAAAGGGAGTGGCAACTCAAGATTCAACTGATTTTGAAAACCATCCTTTCAATGACACCATCTCAACATCAAGGTACTGGACCTTATTCCATTGTTCTCTATAAATTTAGCACTTAAAACCATCATGTACCTGATAAAATCTTTGAACATAAATTTTAATATATGTCCCCAACTTGGTAATTGATTCTCAACTCTTTTAATCTTCTCCATGAACCTTCTAATTGAGTTAGTGAACTCCCTACCTACTTCTATAAATAATTTGATCTACTTTATAATTAGCTCGAAGTCTCCATGAACAATTAAGTATTTGATATTCACATTCCTTATTGTTTGTAGCCCAAGGAGAAATGCTTCATGCTCTGCCACATTTTTGGTTTCCTCAAACTCTGACTTGGATGAGAAGGGTATCAAGCTACCCTTAGGAGGTACCAACAATACTCTTGACATACTTCCCTCTTTGGAATTCGCTTCATCAAAGTATAAATTCCACACTTGGTTTTCATCTGTGTGGTGGTGGTCTAACTGCAACATTATATGTACTTGTGTTTCTTCTAAGATGGTGTCATCTTATTCTAGGAATAGGCAGGAGAGGTCGCTTTCTTTTCCATACACTGGAGAATTTTTAGAACCTTCAGCTAGGGTCACAATTTTTAAAAATTTGGACCCTTTGTATAACCTCGTTTCTTCACCTCCAAAAGTGAAAATAGTGGCATAAGTTAGATCTAATTTGATAGAGTCCCCCACCTTTGAACCCCGAGACCTAGATAGGAGCATGCCGAATCGAGGGAGAATATATTCCACTACTATGTCCATCACCACGCTCTTCACAGGGATTTGACCTAGGTATACCACCAAATATTTTATCATTCACATGCATTTGACCCTCTTAGAGTCAAAGGAGTATAGGTCCTTGTAGGGTTTGGTGATCTGCAAGCCAATTTATTCCATCACGGCTAAGGGCATGAGGCTATGCGAGGCTCTAGAGTCCAACATATAGTTGTGCAATAAAAGTTCATGAATTACCAGGGTCACATATAAGGGTGTAGTGGAAGGATCAAGTTCTTCAACATGAGGCCCAAAAACAACCATTAGTATTCCTTCCTAAAGGTTTAGACAATCATGAGTTGGTGCTAAGGTGGATGGAAGCATGAATTGAGAGATTTTGTATTTATAAGTGGATTGTGTTAGTAGTTCAATTAGAGGAACAAGAATATTTAAATTTTTGAGCTCCTTCTAAAGATTGAATGCAAATTGGCCCTTTTCTACACCTCCCAATTCTACCTCTGTTCTTTATCACTGGTAGATTTTATCATAATGGGTGCCTTCTCTTCTTTGTTTTCATCTGAGCTATTGCATTCCCTATTTAAGGAGACTTTTACTCTGGATGAGTCATGTTTCAAATTATCTTTCCCTTTATTTAACACTGGGGGGGTATTTTGGGGAGAAATTTCCTCTTGTTGTTTAGGTTCCCTCGACCTATTTTTTGAATATCTGAGATCATACTCTTGATGTATCTGTGCTTGCATGGAATATGAAAATTGTTTACAATAATCCCCTATGACCTCCTCATTTACTATTTCTTCTTTATCAAGGCACATCTCATGGTGAGCCATGTTTTCTTGTTCCTCTTCGAAGAAGGGGGAATACAAGCTTCCGTGTGTCTCATGTGTATCTGGTGTTTGTTCATTTGGATCATCTCCTAAATACAGAGGAGGAGGGATCTCATCAAGTTGATATTTTATTTCCTTTTGAAGTATCTGCAATGGCGGTCTTCAGTATTGTGGGTTGTAACCTCGGTTGTTATCTTGAGCATTCTGTTTAGGGCGATTCTTGTTCTCAAGCTCAAGGTTCACCACTTTGTGTGATAATCTCTCAATGAGCTTACCCATTTCTTCCCACTTCAGATTTGGTAATTCTTTACCTTGACCAGAGGAGGATGATTCTTCTTTCCCCCTTTTATTCTCATGAGGATTATTCTTTCCTCTTGACTTCCCTGCCGAGGTGAAATTTGTTTCCACCTCAAGATCATCCACTTGGAGTTGATCTAAAGTGCGAGACTTCCTCTTCCTCGGGGTAAAGCCAAATTCAGACTCAAGGGCTCCCAAAAATACTACACGAGCAACAAAATGTGGAGGCTTTATCTCAATAGTAAAATTATTATACTACTTATTGAATCCTTTTATGAATTATGAAATTTCCTCTTCTGGCTTCTTCCTTATAGCATTGAACTTTGTGAAGAAATACACATGATCTCTCTATTCACCCCAATTTTCTGTGAAAGAGTTTTCTAGTTCTTCCCAGGTGGTGATGGATGCATTGGATAGGGATTTAAACCACTTTCTGGCTTCTCCATTAAGGGATTGCACAAAGAGTCTTAGGACCACATCTAGTTGTTCAATATTTAAATTTTCAGCAAAAGCACAGAAGGTTTCAATGTGTCTCTATGCAATGTTTTCTTCTTCCCCATTGAACCTAGGCAAAATATTCAGGTAGTCCTGAGGCATAGCACTTAGGGGTTGAGGTAAATCAAGAGGGGAATATTTATTCAATAAGAAGCCGGAAACAACCATCTAGATTAATGGGGGAGGATTAAGACTTAAAAGAGGAACTTGGGCCAAAAACACAGTGCTTGGAATAACTAGGTTGAGAGTAGTGTGACTGAGTGTATAATGGATATTTCTATTATTGAGGATACCTTTACTTTTTCAATCTCAGGTGGAGTTGGAAATGAACAAAATGAGTCATAACTAAGATTTATTTGTCTTCGATCTCTGATTTGGGGGCATGATGCTCTAGCTCATCTTTTGCAGGGTATGTAAGGACCTGAGGAGTAAAATCTGAGCAGTGGATGGAAGTGTGTTGGGAGCTAAAGGAGGAAGCTTAAAATAATGATGAGACAACACAGGTAGTAGGAGTTTTCTCCTTCCAGACTCTCCTGAAAATAATTTCTCTAGGTCAGATACAGAAGGGGTTTTCCACTGAGAGGTATTTGAGTGAGTGTGGGGCTTTCTAAAAGCCAGGATGATAAATGACAATGAGATTTGTGGAGTCGCCAAGGTGATGAGAATGCAATCAGAACATTTTTTCTCACCTACATAAAGAGTGTTTAACTTGTCATATCCTAGGGGGAAAATCCTTCATTACATTCCATGACAACAGTGCCAAAAGACGTTGTCGCTTCCAAAGATAGCCTTGGATTGCTTACAAGACCAATGCCTAGCAACATCTATCTTTTATGTGTCTCATATGATCTTAAGGAAACCAAAGACATCATATACATTTTATACAAATAATAAATACAAATATACAATAAACATCATGGGTTGGTTCCTTCATTCAAGGACATATGGTGCTTTTTCTCATATACAACTCACAGGGATATATGTATGTACTAGTGGAGGCCAAGTATTTTGAGGACCTACAACTTAATTAACTTTATCAGAGAAATGGAAGAAGAAAGGGAGATAAAATAACTCATCATAGATCTTGAACCTTCAAGAATTCTATATTTATCACACAGAGCTTGGAGCTTCAAGAGTTATACACTTATTTGAATTACAAGTAGACATAATGGATAAAGGAGAAATGGATGCTATGATTCATGGAGTATAATTCAAAGATATAATATCAAAGCCACATACATGCATGTGCATTAACAAGTCAACACAAATAAATATGTAAAAGCATATGAAACGTTTATGGCAGTTATAATTACATGAAATCAGAGAGGAAACACAAACATAATGGAATTTAATAGAGGGAAAACATATTGTAGTACTTGAATGTAGGAATCACCACCATTTCGTTAATATTCTGGAAGATGCAAATTTTGAAGTATTACAATCATATAAATAACATGTGGTTTTTTCTTCAGAATTCGGAAGCTTTTCTAAGTGTTTCTTCCTCCCTTTTATAAGAAAAGGGGGAGAAAGGAAATCATTTAAAAGAATATCTCCTAGCTGGAGTTTACAACTGTATGTATGACTAGTTATCTCAGTGTGAAACCTCTAATTATTACAACAGTAAGATAGCTTTCTTGAAAACAAAACAGAATAACAACATAGCGATAAAAAACAACAAAATAGAACTAATCCAGTGAAACTGAAATGATGGTCCTAATATATTTCCACGCCACTCTTCTTTATTGGCCTTTAGTCCAGGTGTGTTTCTGCTAAATTACGGCTAATCCTCTCTTAGCCGGTTCCATGTCACTTTCAGTCTTTAATAGTCTCATTCCTTCTCTTTCACGAAGTGGGAGCGGTCACCCATCATGGAAATAACAGACTTTGAAAGTGACTTCCAACTCATCTGCCCTCCCAGAATCCCTGTAAAACACTATCGATGCCCTACTATGCTTGGTGAAGAAATTATGGTGTAATATGGAGGATTTTTTGGTGCTGGCACTTATCAACTAAAACATTACAAAACATGCAAGTTTTGATCCCGTTTGGGCCCCTTTGCTTCAACCCCTTTCTATAATTCTCTTCATATGACTAGGGTCTAAAACTAGGTTCTTAGCCCTAAGGCATTAGAGCCTTTAGACTCTTATCCGGGCCATTTTCGTTTTATACATAGAATCCTGCACATCGACAATTTCTGATTCTTGCCTTCAGTATCTCCCCTTCACACTTGCGATCGTTAATTCATGAGATTGGTCCCACATGGGATATCACAATCACAATATAGGAGAGAGGGCCTTTTACCATTTTTCACAGTGTTTTTTGATTACCCAGATGCGACGATTTATAGAACACATCACATAAAATATTGCATCCAAGAGGGCTCTCACATATTGCAATCGCAAGTTGGAAGGGACTCTGGTGGAGGAAGGACTTTGACTTGCGCAAACACTGATTTTCGGGATTGATGACATCATTGATGCCACTTGTCACTTCCTAAGTGGTGACACGGGTTGCCCGAATATGACCCCATAGGACCCCTGAAAATGCCAAATCTTCATGTCACATGTTCTCCGTACCACCACGTCATGCTGACGTCAGCCACCACGTGGGTTTATTAGGACCAATAGGATTCTACCATGTGGCTTCCCTCAGAGAGAAAAGGTCCCATCCACCCTTGGTTTTTATTTGAATTTATTTGTTAAATGGAATTGGACCCTCCCAGCACTTTAACACTAAAGGCCCAAATTTCGATGATTTTAATGTTATCGACATTCTGTGATTTTCATGACACTGTATTTGTGTGCACCCTTTTGCACATGCGATTGTCAATATGTAATATCGTTGCTCTGCATCGTGAAATGCCTATGCTATGCGCCATGGGCATCTGACCACTGATATGTGATATCAATGATCACTGATATCAATATTTATTTTGACCTCCTCTATTTCTACTTTAGAGAAACACCGATTGTGGTTTGCAATGCGCTCCTAGACCTCCGATATGCTTTTCTCCTTCACTTCAAAGGTACTAGAACCCATGAACTTCAACAAGCCATACCTTTTGATCCAGAAGTCCATTTTTGGATTTCCATATACCATTGGAAATATCATTCTTAGCACTTTGTAAAGGAGAGGGTACAATATAGATTTCAGAGCTTATGTGGCTTGGAAGATGGATTCAAACTTCACTGCTCTTTGGCACTTTAGTCAACTAAAAACTCATAATCCAATGATTGGCAACATATTCTCTATATTATCTCCTTTTTGTGTTGCTTCTTCATGAATGTTCTATTTATGGTATTTTCATGCTCTTCAAGCAATTATGTTTCACATCGTTGAAGAAAAGATCCAAGATCATGTTGGTATCAGAGCAATCTTCTTTTATGTGAATTTTGAGTGTGGATGCTTATCAAGGAAAACCTCAAATAGGGTGAAGGAAAACTCAAATATTTTAACACCGAGATTGGATCTACAACACGAAGAAATAAAATGGAGGATAATGACATGCACGTAGAGGATGAACAATCTTTCCACAAGGCCTTCTACCAGATGACAAATTGGGTGGAAAATTTGTTTGCAGATTACCAAAGCAAATGGAAAAACAGGGAAAGAAAGATGGAGATACAACAAAAGAATATGCATCAGTACACTAAGGAGGTGGAGGGGAACCACCTAAATCTCCATCTTCAAGTTCAATCTCTTCCTCTTCCCCTCATTCTCATCATTCAAATAGTCATAAGAAAAATGATTCTAAAAAGCCACTATTAAATTTATATGTAAAATTTGGTTTTTCCATGTTTAATGGAGAAGCCAATGCAGAAAAGCTAAACATATATATTAGGCATATTGAAGTTTACTGTCATATACAATATATCGAAGACGAAGAATAAAACGTTTAGTTGGAATCTCTTCGATTAGGAGGCACATCTCTTGTATGGTGGGAGATAAAACTTTAGAAATGTAGTAAGCATAATGGTAAATTCCTTTCATCATGGTATGCATATTTTTCTAAATTAAGAGAGAAATTTTACCCGTTTTGGTTACAAGTAAAAATCCATGATGAACTAAAAAAAGTTGAGACAAGGTAAAGGTCAGAAATTTCAAAGTTTTGTAGAAGAGTTTAGGCTGCAAGCATTGGCATTGAATTATCCTTTAGACTCACTAGAAATTTTGATGCAATACATTACACTTTAAGTATTTTTTTTCGTCACTCATTCATATTATTTAATACCACTAATCTAGATGAAGCTAGTGTGAAAGAAAACCATTTTGAAAACAGGGGAAACATGGACAAGAAGATCACCCAAAGAAGCCTCCATCCAAGCCCTAGAACAACAAGCTTAAAGAAAAAGGAAAATGAAAGAAGATAGTAACAACAAAGAAGAAAGAAGGAAATACCTCTTGAAATCAATGCAAAAAAGATGGGCACAATATGGAGCACTTTTAGAAGATACATCCAAAGTTAAATCCTAAGAAGTGTAAAAACCCCCTCCTAATCCTCCCCATTACACCAATTAAGAGGAGGTAGTTACTATGTTGACCCAAGATCCAAGGTGTCATTATGGAAAAGGGGTCTAATTTTTTTTATATTTTCAACTCACTTAAGACTTAGTTTGAAATCACCAGTGCATTTGTATTTTCAAGACGATTCCAGTGATATAAAATTTTACTTCAATCTAACCTCGAGATCAGAATATGTACACATCCAAATTTTTGATGAATTAGAAAGCACCACATCGTCACCCTAGCCACGTGGCTATGATCGCCTGGCTAACCTCCCAGTGTGCTTGTTTTTTTCTTCTGGGTTAACCCTCCGGGATGACCTATTGTGGGTTTACATAACTCCCATTAGTGGCTTTCCCAAAACACATGTAAGCCACCACAACCTAATATCATGTCACCCCGGTCCTCCTTAAAATGAACTCCTTGCTATACTTCTAGGGATTAGACTATGGTCTTATATTCCCCGGTGGGTCCCCCTTGGGTATTAATAATGAATTTTGAATGGTCCTCTCCCATTCTCTCACCTGAGGCTCTGGTGGTCCCACTCCTAGCATGCTAGCCCAGCCCTACGTCATCCTGAAATTTATCTTGTTCGACTTTCTACAGGCTTCTAGGATGCAACCCCTCTAAACTTATCTCATCCCGGGCCCTTGCCCGACTATTGATAACCTTAATATTGGATGCTCATCACATTGGCCTTGCATTGAGTTAAGCCCTACGACCTTGTGGCTAAAAATTTGGCCTTGAAGCTAGCCCTTTATTTGGCCTGATAATTCCGTTGTGATCGTAGAGAAAGTTAAAGGGGCTAAGGTCAAGGCCTTACTACTTGAGCCATTTGAAAATTTATTCAACCATGGCCTAGCCATGTTGGTTCTATAGTTGTTTATACCCATGCCTAACTCAAACATCACTTATTATAATTATGCAAACTAAACACTGGAGCCATCTATTTTGAAGTTATGACTAGATCATCCTCGGGGGTTCTTAACGGTAAAACACATGATACAAAATAAGGACATTCCCATTCAGTACTTCAGGAGTTGCATTCTCCTCGACTCCTCAATGGCCTATGGGAAAAGGGTGGATCTCAATTCAGATACCCGAAGGCCCTTCTTGAAATTCCAACAAGCATGATAAGCTTTCAACGAAAATCGAGAAGCATATGATGGCCAAAAGGTCGCAAAGGGATCAACAAAATTCAAAGAAACAATGGATTCTCTCATTACAATCAATTGTAACAAGGACCATAAGCACAACCATTTAACTAGTAGTAATATAAGCTATAAACATATCATATGTTTGGACCAGATTATAGGAAACTTAATAATAGAAGTGCCTATTACATGACTGCCCACTATGGAATACCAATCGAACTGATCAATATGGCTAAAACCAGCCATTTAAGTAGGGATTTTCCCATGCCATATTTACACAGAGACATCACACTTAGCCTTGAGACTTTGACATTAACCGATGCATATCATGGAAGCACCTTTGTATGAAATACATGGACTTTAAAGTCAATTTATTCAAGCTCATAAGGCCATGCCTCACCTAACACAAGACACATTTTATTAGAATGAGTTCTTGATAAATGAATGGAAAATCCCAACACAGGGTATGAAAAGTTAAAGATATGAATAAGACCCTCACACAAGCAACAAGTCAATGAGGATAAATAAAGAAATCCTCAATATTACCATATCACAACACAACAATGCAACACAATATTGAAATCAACAGATTTTGCATATTGCAATAACGATGGAATTCTCATGCTAAATATTGTTGTAACATAACCAATATTCTCACATGCTATCAGAGTTCCTTTAAAACATTAACATGCATAGTAGTAAACTATGTAAATATGGATTACATAGTCATGCCTCATGTATTAATGAAATCAATTCAACTCAAAAATACAAAGCTCATTCATTAACGTATACAAGACATGAGAAACACTTATCTTATGAGTTTTTGGACGCTGAGTCTAGGACTATGACTCTCCACCCAACCATAGATAGCTACAACCAGTCCTCACTTGTAGTTATCACCCTCGAGCTAAATTCCATTGTCTGAGGGGTATTTTCCTTAAAGGATTGAGCATAATCTTTAGTTACTTCAGGGACTCCAAAGGACTCTCGATTTCCACCCTTCAATTGAGTTGCAACCAATAAAAGCATAGAGAACTTAGAGACTCACTGTCTCCACCCAGCTTGGATACTTTAGAAAACACAAAAAATCAAACACAAAACAAGGAAGCCATACAGAAATTCCCCAGTACCTTTCCCTGGAATAGTTCCTCCACCCCAACCCTTCGAGATTTATTGATAACCACCATCTCCACCCTATGACTACTAGAGACTCGAGTGGAAATTTCTTCCCCACCTGGAAGTGATTTCCTCCCTAACTCCTTTCCAACCAAAGGTGGTCTCTTCCCTTGTTGTTGCACTCTTTCTCAATTGTTGTTGTTAAATTTTCTTTTTTTTTCTTCTTCTTTGATACTATTGTGTTGCCCTTTCTCTGCTTGTTGCTACAATTTTTCTGCTCTTTGTTTGCTCAGAATGGTGCTTCACCCCTGTATGCCTCTAGCTCTTTTATTTTCTTGAGACCATCCTACTTGTTGCATTAACCTCCTTGATTCTCTCTCATTGCTTGTAGAACCCCATATTCACTGAATGCATGTCCTTTTGCCTTGTCCCAATCTCTCAAGCAAATTATGGGCCTTGTACTTTTTTGTAGTCCCATAAATTTAAAGGAATGCCAGGCCACTAAATCACAATAACCAACCTTCAATGGCTATCACATAACTAGAATTTTTCCTATAGTAAGCAAACTAAGCATCCAAGCAATTTCCCTCCTCAACCTTTGAAATTTGTATCCCTTAACTCAACCCATAATTATTTTATTAAATTTTTTACATTACAAAAATGAGGTTAATCAAAGTGGGTTATTACAACCCATCCCCCTTGGGGGAACACCATCATTTGTGTTATATGTCCATATCCAATACAAAAAACATGCTTGAAACAAATTCATATTGTTTATGGAGATTTATGCATAGCTTTGTACAATATTTACAACATATACATTTTCTTCAACCATCAAACAAAAAGGGGTATGATGCCCTCATTGATTCAACCATTTACCATGTGTCTTAGTTGGGCCCAAAGTGCCTCCACTACACTTTGACTTGCTATATTGCTCGATTTTGGAGCATGATGGTCCTCCGATCTAGGATGCATAGTGGATCTAGCTGGAACTCTCCCTCTAGTTGCACCTATAGCACAAACTAATCAATGGAATTATTAGAATCCTATACATATATTTCAAGAAAATAAACATGGAATACATAATGGACTTTTACTGATTGGATAAAGGCCAACCTATAGGCCACTGGTCTAATCCTTTCAAGGATCTCAAAAGGTCCACAAAACTGAGGTGTTGGCTTGGCACATGACCCAATCTTTAAGGAAAATTTCTTGGGTTTAATCATCAAATAAACATGTTCCTGAAGTTAGAACTTTTTATGTACCCTATGTCGATATGCATAGATTTAAGCCTTTCTTACGTCTCCTTCAAGTTTTGGCTATAATCTACATTTGACATTCCATAACTTTCAACATATCAGTCCCAATAAGGACCTTGTTCACTATATCTTTCCAGTTGGTCGGAGTATTGCAAATCCTTCCATAAAGTGCCTCGAATGGGTTCATTTTTATATATTCCTAGTGCCCATTGTTGTATGCAAATTCTATGAGAGCAAGATACTATTCCCACTTCTTGGGCTAGGGCATCACACACATCCTCAACATGTCCTTAAGGATTCTATTTGCCCTCTTTGTTTTCCCATCCATTTGTGGATGATAATCTATACTTAATGGAAATTCATTCCCCAAACCTGCAAATATCTCCTTCCAAAACTTCAAAGTGAACTTAACATCTCGATCTAAGATAATTTTCTTGGGAAGTCCATGCAACCTCACAATTTCCTTTATGGAAATCTGAGCTACCTCGCTTTCCATGTTGGTGGATTTTACTACCACAAAGTGAGCCAATTTTATCAACTGTTCAATCACCATCATATTGGCGTCACACTGCTTGGAAGTTCTTGGTAATCCTACAATAAAATCCATAAAGATTACTTCCCACTTCCATTCTGAAATGGGAATGGACTATAATAAACCTTTTGGATGTTTGCATTTAACTCTCAATCATTGGAATGTTATACATTTATCAACAAAATCAACCACTTCCCTCTTCAAATTAGGCCAATAATAAAAAAATTTAATGGTCATGAGACTATTTTGATATCCTAGATGATCATCATATGGTTTCTCATTAAACTCTCTTAGTATAAGACTCTTTAGATCAAAATTATTTGGTGCATAGATTATGTTCTTGAATCTAACTAGGCCATCACTTGTGAGATGATACTCCTCATCCTCACTTTCTTGCTATAACTTTTCATTAACTTGTTGATATTTTTCATCATGTTGTGATGCATTTTTTATCATTTCCATTAGGTCCACTTTGTAAGAGCTTATAACTTCTAGGTGATTCAATTGAATCCTTCTAGTGAGTGCATCAACAACCTTGTTTTCCTTGCCTTTGATAAACCTGATTTCAAAGTCAAAATCACTAAGTGTAGCTGACCACCTTGCATGTCTTTCATTCAACTTAGGTTGACTAAATAAATATTTGTTTCCACCATGATATTCCATGAGTGTCAATCCCCTGTCGAGGAGATAATGCCTCCACATATTCAATGTATGAATAATGGAAGTTATTCTAAATAATGAATCACATAATTTACCTCATGCTCACTTAGTTTCCATGTGTCATATAAAACCACTTGACCTTCCTGCATCAAGACTCCACTAAGTCCTTCCTTGTAGGAATATATGCATACCACACAATCTTTATCAAGGTTTGCAATCCTCAACATGGGTGCATTAGTGAGCAACTTCTTCAACTAATTTAAGTTTGTTACACATTCATCTATCAACTTGAACTTATTTCCTTTAATTTTCAAGGATGTAAAGGGGTTTCCTATCTTGGAAAAATGTCTAATGAATCTCTTGAAGTAACCTGCCAATCCCATGAATGATTAGACCTCGCTTACATTCTTTGGTGTTGGCCACTCCATGGTGGCCTTGATATTTTCTAGATCAACTGATATCCCCTCCTTGGAGATAATATGTCCCAAGTAATGTATTTGTGGTTGAACTAATTCACATTTGCTAATATTTGCATGAAGCTTGTGTTCTCTCAACAATTGTAATCCTGCCGTTAGGTGTTTTTCATGCTCTTTGTCAGTTCTTGAATACACTAATATGCCATCAACAAAAACAATGAAAAATTTGTCCAAATAATGATTCAACACACTATTCTTTAGACACATGAAAGTAGTAGGGGCATTAGTAAGCCCAAAGTGCACCATTACAAACTCATAGTTCCCATGTCTTGTCCAGAAAACAATTTTATGAATATCTTCTTCTTTGATACACACTTTATGATATCCAAACCTCAAATAGATACTGGAGAAGATTGTTGCTCCTATTAATTGATCGAATAAACCATCAATCCATGTAATAGATACTGATTCTTAATGGTCACTTCATTTAACTGTTTGTAATCAATACAAAGTTAAAGTGTCCCATCCATTTTCTTTGCAAATAATACTAGAGCTCCCCACAACGACACACTTGGTCATATGTAGCCTTTATCAATCATCTCTTTTAGTTTCAATTTTAACTCAAATAGCCCCAAAAAACTCATATGGTATGGTGCTTTGGATGTTGGTGCTCCCCCAGGCACCAATTCAATAGAGAAATTAATTTCCCTTTGAGGAGGTAACCTAGGTATATCTATGGGAAACACATCCTCATATTTTTGCATCATAGGATATTTTTTCAGTATTTCAATTTCTTCTTGCTCAATGTTGTCATTAAGTTCCTTATTACTAGATATTTGCATAACAAATATTTTACAACCCTTCTGGAAACTTCGTTTAGTCTGCATTGATGTGATTAGTCTAATGAAGATTGGTTTTTTCTTGCCTTGTAATGTTTACCTTTCCCCAATATCATCCAAGCATTCAATTCCTTTTTCAAAACAATCCACTTTGGTTCTGTGCATGTACACACATTCCATGTCCAATAATATTTTATACTCACCCAATGGAAACAAGTTTAAATGTGTTATTATGGGCATACCACTGAGTTCAAATGCACACGATATCACCGAGTTAATAATTTTCTTTTTGTTCCCATTGCCAAGTGAACAGGCCATGGTTCTGAGTGTCATTCCTTAGTTAATTTACATATTTCCACAAGTTGTGGACTGACATAATTGTAATTAGAACCTATTTCAATTAAAATGGAAATAAATTGATCACGCAGATTACCTTCCATCTCAATGATGGATGCTTGGAGGTCTACTTGACGACTTTCCATGGTTGCATAAATTATAAGCAAGCTCTGAGCCATGTCCCCCACTATGTAAGCTTCCTAGGCATTATAAATATTAGGCCCTATGTTACTTTGATGTGGGCAGTCCCTTTTACGGTAGTTTTCACCACACGTCCAACACCTAATTTGCTCCTTTATCTTAGATGTGCATTGCTCTGGTGTTAGATGGTGCACATTGATTTTGGAAGTCCAACCAATTTTTGGATGAAACTAATTTGCTTTGGCTGGGAGTGTGCCTTCCTTTCCTTCCACAATTTTCTTAGGTCATTTATTTTTATTTCCAACATTGCCATTTACTCTCCAATTTATTTTGATCTTGGGCCTACACTTTTCCTGCTCATAGCAATGTTTTAATTTCTTAATGGCATCATTCAAGGTCTGAGGTTCCATTAGTTCAATCTGGTCTCTAAACATCACGGGAAACCCACTGATGAACTGTTGAATCTTGGCCTACTTGTCTCTAAAATATGACACATATTAACAATTTCAGAAACTTGGAGACATACTCATCATCCATCATTTGTCCCATATTGAGCTCAGATAAATCTTTTACTTTGTTGTCATAGTATCACTCTGATAAATACTAATTTTTGAAGAAATTTTCAAACTTACACCAGGTCAGCTTATCTACAACAATACCTCTAAATTTTTTCAAATCTTCCCACCATATGTTTTCTTTTCCCTTCAAGCTATTGGTGACAATCTTGGCTGTCATGTTTTTAGAATAATCATGGATTTTGAAAATTTTCTTCATACCCAACAACCAAGCTTCCACTTCTTCATCCTTCCTCATGTCTCCATCAAACGTGGGTGGCTTGGATTTATTAAATTCCTCGGTATATTATCCTTTTCTTTCCTTTTATAATGATGATGACAATGATAAGAGTGATGATGGTGCCTCCTAGTAGTAGAGCTAGAATATCTACTAGAAGGGTGCATATAGGTGCTAGTTCTTTCTCTTGGTTTAATTAGGGGTACACTTCCCTTCATTGTGTCTTCACTCTCTCACCTATTCCTCTTCCTAGACCTGCTACCATCTACTCCATTTGTTTTCTCTTCTAATTCCAAAAGGCTTCTCTTGTCTTTGTGACTCTCTCAGCTCATGTTTCTTCTAACTCTATAATTATATGAGGCTTTGCAAGATGGTTGCATTAATTTTAGCTGCCTTCTCCTAATATCTTACCAATATTTCATTGTATGCCTTAAAACATATGGCCTTAGAACTTAGGCTCCTTAATTTATCCATCCATTCAGGAGAGTTTGTCCCTCCCCATTGGCCAACTGATATTTAGTGTTCATTTGTCCTTACTTCTTCATGCTTGTGAGACATGTGCACTGGATGTGGAGCTTGAATAGATTCCTAATTCAGAGGTCTTGTTTTAGCCACATTTGGATCCCAATTCCTGATTTAGGGGATTTTTTTCCCTAAAAGTAAACCCTTGGTTTATATGAGGGAATTGTATTGCAAATGGGAGAAATTATTCTGAGCGAGAAAGAGAGAGGAGAATGTGTGAGAGCAAAGAGGAAATTACAAGGGATCTGCTGTAGGTTGTATCTCTTCATTTTTCTAGATGATTAAAAGGAAGGACTGACTATTTCTCTGTGGATGTAGCCCAAATTGGGTGAACCACTTATATTTGTGTCTCTCTTGTTCTATGCATTTCTGTATATGTGATTCCACAATATTTTGTGTATTTCATTGCTCCGTTAATTAATTTCTAATAGAGTGGTCAAAGCTATATTCTACCATCGTGTTGATCATTTTTTGGTCATCAAGATCTATGGTGAACCACCCTCTGCTATTCTGGGTGATATTCATCGAATGCTATCTTACGTTATATATGGTCATTCATGCACAATTGTTAAACACATAGAAATAATATAAATAAATAAACATAAACCATGTACATGATTCTGCTTTCACAAGAATGTTATGGGAACCTTGCCTGAGACAAAAAATCCATATCAATATACTAATATTAGTCAATTAGAAAATGATCTTCATCTAATGCCACCTTACATTATATGTTTTCATTCATGCATAATTGTTAGACACATATAAATACTAGCAATTGCCCCAAAAGGTGCAAAGAGACGCCAGTATGATTGTTAATTTGAAAAATTTGTATTTTAGTTTACATAATCAATTAAATACAACTTTAATAAGATGAATTATTGTTGCTATAATGAATATAATTTAAGGCAGCTAAAAGAAGTCATTTTGAAAAAATATCCATTGGAGAACAAGATACAAAAAAATTGCACATACAGACCAACAAGTTGGACCGACATCCCACTTGTGTCGACCTTCTAAACTTGGATTTCCATCTCCCGTGTTGTCTAGTTGGTGAAACCTCTATTGATTGTCTATTAATACTTGGTATTAGACCAACATGAGAAGGTGCACAAGAGCATATGTGCATTGGCATCGAAGATTAAATTGTCCAAGTTTCTGGAGCTTTTAGTATTGAGATTTTATGACCAATAGCACTAAGGGCCTAAAAAAATGGACTATCCTAAGGGGCTACATTGTAAAGAAAGTGATTCCTTGCCTTGGGATGTGCATCATGAAGAAAGGGAGTTGGAAGTTGAGATTTCTGTTGAACCCATTGAATAATCTTGGAAACTATCATTGTTGTGTCTTTGTTTGAGCAAAGGAAGCTTGTCCACTAATTGTCTATAAGTAAAGGAAGCTTGTGCACTAATTTTATGTGAGAAAAGGAAGCTTGTGCACTAATTGTCTATAAGTGATAGGGTTGGCCTAGACATCCATCATTATGGAATCATAATTTTAGCTTGAGGGTGGTTAAAGGTAGAAAGTGATTGTGAAACAAAGCCTTTGAGTAGGTGGAACAACTGACAAGTGTAGTTAATTTATAGTCAAATGGTGAATATTTCATTTAAAAAAGTGCCTTGTGTGTTCTTTGTATTTAATGTATTTAATTCCACAGTGTTATTTAAATGATTATAATTATTTTAATGTTGTGTATGCTTATGGGCATTTACATTCCACGTATTCATATTTAGTGTTGCTTAGTCAATTTCATGAAGTTGTGTTTTCCATGCGTAGTTTCTTGCATTTCTTGATTTTGTCCAATTACACGGAAGAAATTGTTTTCAAGAGTGCTCGAGCATGGAGTATGTCAAATAGAACCAAATTGGTTATCAATAAATACACACATCTAAATGTTTAACATTGTTGCATTCTCAATGTTGTATAGCAAACAAATTGTGTTTCAACTCAAGAAATTTGAAAAAAAGAGCACATGATTGAAGCTTGTTTGTGCCAAAGTTAAATTATCTGTCAACAAAAAATGACTTTTCCTTATTGGAATAACTTAAAAGAAACATTTTTCCAAGTTATGAAACTATAATAACACAAGTAAAGCTAGCTCAACCACATTAACTATTTTGTTAATAAGAACAAACAATGAGGCATATAGGATAATGTCATTTGATGTTAGGCACCCATAATTTGTCACTAGCGGGAAAGTAATTGTACATTACCTTTGTTGAACCTACTCACTAAGAATTTTCAAGCATAACTACGCTAAAAAGAACATAACTATGGGAAAATTCTTGAAGTTTGAAGTAAGTTACATCATTTAGAAATTCAATAACAATGACCAAGATTCAATGAATAACTATATAGCCAAATATTCATGGTTCTAGAAATTCAATTACAATGACCAACATTCGATGAACAACTATATAGCCAAATATTCATGGTTCTGAGCACTTCAACATGGTTTTTGTTTCCTCACATTTGAAAACACATTATTCAAAAATTTGATACTTATCTACAGAGAGACCCTGCATAATATTCATGGTTCTGAGCACTTCAACATGGTTTTTGTTTCCTCGCATTTGAAAACACATTATTCAAAAATATGATACTTATCTATAGAGAGACCCTGCATATATGAGATATAAGCAATTAAGATAAACAAATATCTAATTAAATATCACTCGAAATTTCAGCAACATCCATCAACAACATTACTAAAGCGCCATGAGTAAAAGCTATTACAACTTATCTTTCTAAAAGTTATAGGAATAAAGAAATATTTTTAATTGGTACCATGAAACATAAGCTTCAATTTGAATATTCAAAATAATCATGCTAACATTTGTACAACCAAACTACCAAAATATTTTAGTTTAGTTGAAGAGTTATCTCAAACAATGCTAACATTTGTACAACCAAACTGCCAAAATATTTTAGTTTAGTTGAATAGTACAACCAATCTACCAAAATATATTAGTTCAGTTGAAGAGTTATCTCAAATAATGCTAACATTTGTACAACCAAACTGCCAAAATATTCTAGTTTAGTTGAAGAGTTACTTTAGCATCTGAATATTCA
The DNA here is from genome assembly GCA_000404065.3 of Pinus taeda. Taxonomy (NCBI): domain Eukaryota; kingdom Viridiplantae; phylum Streptophyta; class Pinopsida; order Pinales; family Pinaceae; genus Pinus; species Pinus taeda. The sequence goes on along the minus strand of APFE030967633.1, from coordinate 34,550 downwards.
ATAAAAGTCAATAAATTTCTCTCGATTAATGGGTCAAGTGAAACAAAATCATTCAACATATCATATCAATTTAAATGGTTATAAGATAATATCAATTTAAAAAGGTTGTAAGATAAGAAAAAATTTCCCACCCAATTCCATTTTCTTATTTAACAAAAGATAATATAATTTCCATTTATATCCACCAAAAATCATCCCTCTAATAACGTTCATACTGTGGTTGAGTGAATGTGATTCAATTGAGAAAGAAGTAACAGGGGAAGATGTTGAAACAAATACAATTTCTGTAATGAAATTCATTTATCTGCTAGTAACAAACTTATTTGTAACATGCTTTTCCCAATAACTCTTCACATCAATTGGAATTTAGATTATAACCTTCGGCCCCAAGCCTCTCCAACAATTTCCTGAACATACCTCCACTCATTTTCCTTCCATCCACATGGGCACCTCGCCTGATCTGAATTGGATCCATGAAAACCAGCAAAGTGTTATGACTGTATCAAATCATGACATACTTAAAAAATTATGAACAAAGAGCTATCAAGAAGACCTCTAGACAGTGGCAGTTTGTAGCCAGCAAGGAATGACGAGGACCTCAGACAAAGCACTTTGATTGAGGCCTATGGAGACTACGCAGGATGCAAACTGGCAGTTAGGAAGCCCGGATTGGAAAACAAACACTGTTTCTATTGCATGATTAGCGCTTAGCGCTAATCGCGACTAATTGCACATTGCTAGGCAAAACCCCTCGAGAAGGAAAGGCCCCGAAGCACTCAGTCACATGGGAAGCTGGGAAATTGTAGGGAAAACACTAAAGCAAAAGGCAGGTCCCACGCTCCAAAATCGGCGGAATATCGGAGGTATATTGGGTGGTAATCGGATTTGGCAGAAAACGAGCGATTCCATACATTGCACAATGCGTTTCTGGTGGATGAGAGAGAAAACCACCTCTCATCGCAGGCTAACGGTCAAGTGAGTTAACCATGCGATAAGAGCGAACACCGTAGGATCTAGGGGCTCCAAATCTGATGGCGAAGATTGCACCTGATGGGAAACTGGATTTGACGGGGCAATTGAGCCGCGACATATAAAAAAGTCTGAAGTCCGATTTGACCGCTAAGTTGGCAGATGAATCATTACACAGCACAACCGAAATACTGAACCGTTGAGGAAGAGCTGGCATAGTTTGTGAGAGGACAAGTGGCCACTTCCCTGTGGGACGTTGGTGATGACACAGAGGTAAGGAACTCTAAACGAATAGCAACAAGCAAATTCGAAGGGGTGGAATAGGAAGGGAATAGTCAAGAACATATTGGCTTTAAGCCATGAACAGACAGAGAATAGAATAAAGAAGAACTAGAGAAGAGAATAGTGAAAAAATACAAAAGAGACAGAGAAGCAAGAAGCAGAAGATAGAGAGTTGAGTTGACCAGCAGGGTTAAGGCAGCATCGAGCAGACAAAACCAGGCTTGAGAGGTTCAAGCAATCCCTGTGAGGATATTTGTTGGGAATTGAACACGACATTGCACTCATCCCATTAAAGACCAGAGAGGTCAAGACTTGGTAAGGAAAGAGTCTGTGCACTCTAGTGGCTTGGGGATCCAAGAACCACCCTACTAAGCATCCTTTGTTTCAAGAGACTCAAGTTGAGCTCCTCATAGTAAATCTCTGCTTTAAAGACACAATAAAAGAAGGCCACAACTGAGAGCTAGATCGGAGACGTAGCCCTGGATAATAGGGTGAACTCCTTATTAATGTGTTGTGTTCTTGTATTGCTTACTGTGTTTCTCTTATTGTCTTCCATTTTTCCAGTGTCTGTGTATTTTGCAATCTAATCGATTCATTGCTTAAGATAACACAGACACACACCAACACATGAGTCTGTAATACCTTCATTCATTAATTAGTTAACTGAGATCACTCACGAGTGATTTTCAGATCATCACCTATTGGGAGTCATTGGGAGGGGATGCATAGATATACTAGTCATGCAACAAGTTGACTACCATCCATCATTCCCCCCACATGTAACATTGTTGAGACACTCAAGTGCAAGTGCAAATAAGAACAGGCATAGTTGAAACATGAAAAAAATTTCCATTAATCACAACATCTAGATTTTTTTTGTTCTTTCATGTTAATAGTGACTTCCCCATTTAAGCCTTCCTTAGTTGTGACACAAGGTTTTCTCTGTCTTTTTGGCCTTGGACTTCTAGGTTCATAATCATCATATTTTATCTTAGAAGGGATTTCCTTTTCACCATTTTTTTTCTTTGATGTATGCTTAGTCATTTTCTGAGCTTCTTCAAATGGTAGAGTCTCTAAGACAGGAGTAGGAAACACTACATTAATAGGTCACATGGTTTGGTATTCCCTGATAGAAAATGTAGGATGTTTTGCAAGCACTTGTAAAATCTTTGCATTGGACAGGATTCCACATGAAAGGCTTCTTTGGCCATTCCAACCACCATCCCTAACATAGTTGAGAGTAGTTGTTGATGCATCACGCTCCAAGAGTGCAAATTTTTGGTCTTCATAAGCCACATCCATCCCTTTGAAAGTCGACACTTAAATTTCAGCAAATGTAGCTTTCTTTTCAAAAAAATGCAGTATTCCTTTTGAGGATAGATGCACCACGCTCTGCAAGTACAAACATAAATTTCAATCTTGGATGGTCCTTTACAGATTGCTCAAAGAGTATCCCAATGCCGTATGTCCAATCTACCTTCATCATCCATGTAGACAAGGCTCTCAAGTCCCCCCTTAGTTTGGAGGCTTAATTTGTGAAGTTACTCCTGAAGGTTTCATAAACTGAAGACATACTCCTGATAAATTAAAAGCAAAATAATGCAAAAGTAATTATCATCATAGTACTAAATACATAATTTACCATTCCATGTCAACTATTGTCTAAAGGTCCACCAAATCTAGAAGAAATCCAGCATAAAATAACAAAGACAAGCATAAAATAACAGAGACAGGCCATTGGAAAAACCAAATAAATAATATGAAGTTGATATCATATGTTACAGGATGAATATGATAATAAAACCAACAAAATTAGTTAATATAAGCTCTTTAAATTGATTATCTATTTCTAGTTTATAGATTGACCAACATCTTTGAGTTAAGACAACATCTTACTAAACTATGCTCACCATGTGTTTAATTTAATTATTGACAATCTTTTTATACCAACTTTGTTGACAAAATTTTCACAAGAATGAATTGAAATAAATTTTTGACCAATAAACAATATTTGGCCATCCTTGAAGCATTTTTTTGAGGTTTTTTGGGAAATAGTTTACCTATACCTTGGTTTTTTGTGGAAACATTATATAATCAGGTAATATTGATTTGATGGAAAGAGGCCCTTCGGGACATTATATTTACTGATAACGTTGGTAGGGTGGAAACATTATATAATCAGATAACATTGATTTAATGGAAAAAGGCCCTTCAAGGCATTATATTTACTCTATAACAGATAATGCTGGTAGGAAACAGGACCTTCAAGACATTACATTTACTGTGTCACTAATAAAGTTGGCCAGAAAGAGGCCCTTCAGGACATTATATTTACTGTGTAGCAAATAATGTTTGAAAACTAAGAACAATTATATTATTATACGTTTAACAAAAATAGGACATCCACTGCTTAGAGAACTAAAAACTAACAACAATCGTTGAAGCCATTTAGATAGATACATAATCGCTTCCCTGAGGAAAGCACATTTATAACCTTGATTTTCTTGCTATGAACAAGTTCTTGAAGCCATTTAATTCCTTTATAACCTTGTTTAAACCTAATTTCATATCTCCTGGGAAAAGGATCCAACTCAAAAACCCTTTTATTAGCGCATCTTCTGTTCTTGCATCCTTATCACAAACAAGATCTAAAGAATCAAGATGCATTGAAATGGTGATGGATTGGTTATTCTTTGGCTAAATATTTACCCAAAGAATCAACATGTTTTTCAATTAGTTTCATTTTGAATTGTAGTTAATTGTAGTATCCTCCACCATTTGTGAGAGAAATTTAACCCTCAATTCTTGAAAAAAATGGAACTGGAAAAGAAGGGTTCACTGGTGGCTTGGTAAAGAGTTCTGAAGCCATGAGGTTTTGCAGCAAATCCCTCTTTCCACATTCACCAAAAGAGCAAATCCAAGAGAAGGCAACAAACATTTCAACTCTCTTCTTATATGATTGGTTGCAGAGCCATTCACACTTTGAGATATGTACAAGAAATTCGGCATATCGAGGACCTATGACCACCATCTCATAAAAGTAGTGATTCCATGAGTATGGGTCTTTTCCTTTTCGCATAAACTTCTTTCCAGAAAATCGAGAATATCCTTCTTTTGCAGCCCATAAAAGGCAACCAAATCACGACCCCATAATCCGTTACATTAGATTCAACACTCTTGTGTACATTACTGCTGCACGAGTTTGTCATTCTTGGTAGCCTATCAATTGCAAAATTACCAAAAGTCTGTTCCTTGTCAAGTGTTTTGCCATACTCGTTATAATCTAATCCAAATCCAAGCGTTAGATACTATTTCTGTTGAATGCATCACATGATTTTGTAGAATCCATTTCTTCAAACTAATAAAGGCGAACAATATTATAGAAAATTTCATTAGATTTATGGCCCAAAATCAGGGGTGGCATTTCATGGTAGAGGTAGTGAGTCGCAACTACACCAACCGCCTTTCCAACAACACCAACGGTTTAGGTGTCTCAGTATAATAATCCTATGCAGATGTCGCTGAAATTTCCACTCGAATGGATAATGGCACCACTCACCATAGAAATTTCCAGAAATTGCCGATCGAACAAATAATGACACCACTCGCCATAGAAATTTCCAAAAATTGCCACTCGAACGAATAATGACACCACTCGCCATAGAAATTTCTTGAAATTTCCACTCGAACGGATCATGGCACCACTCGCCATAGAAATTTCTATAAATTTCCACTCGAACAAATAATGCCACCACTCTGCGATTGAAATTTCCACTGCATCCGAAGAATGGCGCCACTGTTAAAGTGAGCCAATTAAAGTTTGAACAGATGTAACAGTCAAAAGAGCAGACAATAGACAGGACATATGGTACACAACAGATAGGACAAATGTGCAACACAGATGTCACAGAGATGAAAAACTAGATGAAATTGAAAGGTGAACTGACTCAAAAGAAACATCGGTGTAACAAGGAGATGGTCCTCTGCAACATAAGTATGGTAGCCAGATGTCAAACAACAAAATATATGTAGCCATATGTGAAAAAGAAAATCATATATCAGAAAATGAAAGTGTAGACTAATAAACTGATTCAAAAGAAGTTCTATAGGCCTAAATATAAATAAATAACGATAAACCATGTACATGATTATGCTTTCACGGAATTGTCATGCTAACCTTGGTTAAGACAAACAATCCAAATCAATATACTAATGTCAGTAAATTAGAAAATTATTAATATATAGACTTGCATATTCCTCAAAGTATACATCTGTCAACATTATTGTTAGCTCCTCAAATTAATGGAAACATATCAGTTGTTAGTTTGTGAGAGAGAGAGAGCTCCCAAGCAAGATAAATCTTGAAATGAAACTTTTTAAGGGCTAATTATTCATTTTCCTATAAATTACTAAGCAAGATATTAGAGAGAGAGAGAGCCATATCTTCCTTTGCCTATAAATTACTAAGATATATTTTAGAGAGAGAGAGAGACAATTCTTCCTTTGCCTATATATTACTTAGAGATATTAGAGATAGATAGAGAGAGAAAGATATTAGAGAGAGAGCTATCTCTCTCTCTCTCAAGCATGAAAGGTATTAGAGAGAGATAGAGTATCAATTCTTTCTTTGCCTATAAATTACTAAGCAAGAATTAGAGAAGAGGTGGGGGGGTGGGGGGATTTCTTTTGTGCTATAAATTACTAGAGATATATACAAAGAGAGTGAGAGAAAAAAATATTAGAGAGAGAGAGAGAAAGTGAGAGAGAGCTCTTTCAAGCATGATAAATGTTGATTTTTTTTTAAGGGCCAATTCTTCCTTAGAGAGAGAGAGAGAGAGAGAGAGAGAGAGATTGGCAATATCCCTTAAAATGTTTCATTTCAATATTTATCATGCTTGACTTTATCCTTTCATTTAGTGTGTGTGTGTAGATAGAGAGGGAGAGAGAGAGAGATAAATTGCAAATATCTTGCTTAGTAATATATAGGAAAAGGAAGAATCGAAAGAGAGAGAGAGAGAGAGAGAGAGAGCAATTGGCATATCCCTTAAAATGTTTCATTTCAAGATGTATCAATCTTGACTTTCTCCTTTCATTTAGTGTGCATGTGTATAGATAGAGAAAGAGAAATTGACAATATCTTGCTTAGTAATTGATAGGAAAAGGAAGAATTGGAAGAGAGAGAGAGCGATTGGAAATATCTCTTAAAATGTTTCATTTCAATATTTATCATGCTTGACTTTCTCATTTAGTGTGTGTGTGGAGAGAGAGAGAGAGAGAGAGAGAGAGAGAGAGAGAGAGAGAGAGAGAGAGAGAGAGAGATCATTTGGCAATATCTTGCTTAGTAATTTATAGGAAAAGAAAGAATTGGAAGAATTGGCCCTTAAAATGTTCCATTTCAAGATTTGTCATGCTTGACTTTCTCCTTTCCTTGATTTAGTGTGCATGTAGAGAGAGAGACAGAGAGAGAGAGAGAGAGAGAGAAATTGGCAATACCTTGTTTAGTAATTTATAGGAAAAGGAAAAATTGGCCCTTAAATTTTTTCATTTCAAGATTTATCATGCTTGACTTTCTCCTTTCATTAAGTGTGCATGTGTAGAGAGAGAGAGAGAGAAATTGGCAAAGGAAGAATTGGCCCTTAAAATGTTTCATTTCAAGAGTTATCATGCTAGACTTTCTCCTTTCATTTAGTGTGCGTTTGTAGATTATTTTGGTATATTGTCTTTTTATCAAACCAAGTTATGGGAATAATCAAAGAATTAGTCACTTAAAAAGCATAGGTCTATGTTGGAAATATTAAGAGGTGGGGGTGGGGGGGATGGTGAATCAATATTCCTTAGCAATTATCAATTTTAAATATTTTTAGAGCATTAGTTAATCTTCAACTATTATTATTGTTTATACAATACTAACAGTAAATGAAATAACACAATAGGCACAATAATTTTAGGTGGAAACCCCCTTCGGGTCAGAAACCATTGAACGCTTTTCTAATAAATTCTTTAATCTTCAGCCCCAACTGAAATGAAAGCAACAACATCCTAGAATTCTAGAAAAGCATTTTTCTCTAGCTCCCACTAGAAGGACAACCCAACACCATGGTTTCTTCAGTAATCAACTAAATTAATGCCCCAACACCCTAGCAAGGCACAAATCGCTCTAGCACCACCCTACCACCCTAAAGTGTTCACAGGCTCCAACCTATAGGTGACTTCATACATCTACCTAGCACCTCCCAACAATCCACTGTGGATTCCTAAACCAGGGACAACAATCGACGATACAATAAAATGTACAATGATTTTCGTGTACTTGACAAAATACCCAATCACTCTATGACCTGCAACCCAACCATGACATCTTCCCAATAGTGACTCCTATACCTCCCAACATTGCCTCTTCGACTTTAGGCAGAATGACTCTTTCACAAAGGACTCCTTTACAATATTTACAATGATGGCTCTTTTACAAATGACTCTTTTACAACTTTACAATGATGACTCTTGGCCTTAACAATAATTCACGATATCTGGATGGCTATAATGTCTTTAAGGATGTCCCGCTGTAATGATTCCTTTGATTTGATATTTCTTCTCTTGAATTATTTCTTGATGTTGTACTTGAATATTCTTCTACCTGCATGCAAAAATTTCCCCACGAAACCAATCCCAAAACAAAACAAAATACCCATCAACTTACCTCTTCCTACAAAACACATGTAAGTGCATAATAATGAATAAATACAAATTAAAATTAGTATGCTTACCTAAAGTGTGCTTGTCACTTTTGTTGTTGACTTTTTGCAACAATAGACAAAGGATCCCACTCTTGATATATGTCTGGACTCTATGCAAGAATATATCCAAAACTGATCTAAAGATATGTACTCTAAAAACTGATGAAAACCCCTAGACTTGTGATGGACAAAGTTCTAAGTACAAAAATAGAGACCATTCTATCAACTATGACAAGACAAGTATGATGAACTTACAACATCATATAGATTTAGCAGACTTGGTGTAGCATCAAGAATATGTAGCATGAAATGCGTAGTATCAAGAATAGGACATCCGAAATGTGGTATCAAAACTAACTATGACATATAGAGACATAGAGATATAACGGAGACCCTTTATATACTTATGTTGTCTTACAAAAACATATGTCAAAGATGATACTCAAAATTCAAATGTAAGAACTAATCATACATAACTTTCTGTAGGAGACTTACCCTTGACTATTGATGTCTGATCCTTACTACAGTGATCCTTGAATGCATGCTTTTTCTTTCCTTCTAGGTAGCCCTATGAGTCCTTCTTCCAACACCACAAGTTTGATCAAGATTGGATTCTTCAAGAAACAATTATGCCCAATCTCCCATGATGACCTGATTATAGACTGGTTCAATAGAATGAACTTGTACGAAGTGCGATGTGTCACTGTTGTGACCTTCGACCCTAAAAACAATACCCAACAAACTAAAGTCTGTCCTATTTCTGTCACTATTTATGAAATTTGAATCCAATTCTCATAGATAAAGTTATGACGATTTTCCCAACATCACCTGTTTGACTTGGAATTCAAAAGCTTGCAAAAATCCTAACTTCCTCAGACCATATCTCTGAAAATATAGCGAACCAAGATCTAAAATTTGGTCACAAGGTTCATCAAGATTTCAGCTCAAACATATTTTAATTTCAATTTCTGAATCTCCACATAAAAAAATTTATAGCAAAAATTCCACGATGACCTGTTTGAAGCCACAAAATCCCTACTAGAGGAGGATATGAAGGTCACTATTTATATGAATGTTTTGAGTTGAGAGGGTCCTAAACAAGTGAGTGTTGGAGGGATTTTAGGAGGAAAAAAATATTGTTAATTACTGACTATTGAATGACCACAACCAATTATGAGTGTCATGCCATGACCCCATAGGGTTTTAGCCCACTAACTGGGGTTACTAACTTCAAACACGAATATCTCTCAAATTGTGAAGAATTATGTGGCATGCCATATAAATGTAAACATTTCGATGAGTAGAATCCATCTAGAAGATCCTTGACTCAGAATAGATTAAGTTGTAAATTCAAAATTCCATGCAAGGTTGGGGTAGCCCCTGGTGTTGCTTGGGACGACATCAATGACAACCACTTACCAACAATCTCCCCCTTTGGCATTGATGGCAACACAAGTACTCCCCTTGCAATCATGAAACCTATTCCTATTGCCTCCTCTCCCCCTTTTCAATCAACAACAAAGGGTAACTCCCCCTGACAAATTGTCATCCTGCGGACCTGAACACACCTCCAATCCCTCTTCCTACTTAGTTAGATAAGAGAAATATTCTAATGAGAACTTGGGAGAATCCAAATATTTTGGCAAAGATACTCAAATGCTTCATGAGGTAATGGTTTGGTAAGGATGTCATAAATTTGTTCCTTTGTGCCAACATATTCAAGCTTAATATTCTTCTTGGTGACCTGGTCTCTAACAAAATGATATTTGATCATAATGTGCTTTGTTTTGGAATGCATCAAAAGATTTTTAGAGATACTCATGGAACTGGAGTTATTGCAGAAGGAGAGAATAGGCTCATAAAACTTAACTTGAAGATCTTGCAAGGTTTTCTTCATCCAGAGAACTTGAGTACAACAAGCTACTACCACGATGTATTCTGCTTCTACTATGGATAACAAGATTGAAGATTTATTTTTACTTAACCATGAGATAAGGAAACCACCTAGGTAGAATACCTCTCCACTGGTACTCTTATGATCATCAACACTTCCTGCCCAATTTGCATCTATAATCTTGGATGACCAAATCATTTCCTTTAGAATACCAGAGACCATATTCCATCGTGCCCTTAATATATTGAAGAATTCTTTTGATGACAATGATATGAGATTATTTTGGTGCTTCTTGGAATCATGCTACTTGTTCAACTTCCTGCATCACATCTGGCCGAGAGGCTTTCATATATAGGAGAATACCAATCATGGATCTATACAAACTTTGGTCCACATCCTTTGATGAGTCTTCTAAGATTAACTTGCAACCTGTTACCATGGGGGTAAGGATAGGCTTGCAATATTCCATCTTGAATTTCTTGAGCATTTCCTTGATGTACTTGATTTGATATATGAATATTCCTTTATCCTGTTGAGATATCTCGATAATCGTTAGATTGTCTTGATCCACTTTCACATAAAGATTGCTTGTCAACACTTCCTTTCTTGAATCTGTAATAATTAAACTATTATTCTCCCTTAAACATGTAATGAAACTTCTATCTTGCTCAAACTAACTGTTTGTCAATCATATACTTGTGTCATATTCTATTGCATAGACTCCTCATCTTCAAATTTATAGGAGTTGATAAGCTGAATTGTTCAAAATAGTGTGTCATTTAACGAAATTTCTTAACTCAAGTCATTAACCAAAGAATCTGTTGATTCCTCACAATCTGTTATGAATCGTGAAAGAATAATTGTTGGAACCTTATTGCCTTCTTGCTTTTCTTTCTCATCTTGTACTTGTTCATCATGTACCCGTTTTCCTTTCCAAACCTTCTTATTATCGTCGTCAAGATTTTCATTCATGGTTTATTCGATATTGTACCTGCAGTTACAGGCTATGTGTCCATAGTTATGAAATTTGTAACATTCGATGTTATTCATAGAAGATTTCGTTTGGTGTCTATCTTGTGATCCCGCAAATTTGTTTCTAGGGTTTTACCGATAATAGTTGTACCTATCTGGAACTTCACAATCCCTAGCCATATGTCCAAAATTGTTACATTTGTAACATTTAACATCATCTCTCAAGTGATCAAATTTGTTGATATTATGTTGAGTTCTGGAATATCCATTTTTGAAAGATCTTCTGGAATTATATTCATTCCAAACATACATGTGACATTTTGTAGCTCTATGCCCAAACCGTCCACATTAAATAAAAATGACCATAAAAGATAGGTTGGTACCTGAGAGGAAATATTCTTTGAGGAATTGTCTTCCAAGGTTCTTCCTACGAGTCTTGATCTTTTGATTTAACTGAGAGATCTATATACTTGGTAGATTTTTCATATCCATCTTCTTTAATTGTCATAGAAGGACTCGACTTATTTTTGATTTTTTTTTTTTTGTAACCAAGACTAGTCTTGTCGCTGTATGATCGTTGGTTGTTGATGAGTTCGTCCAAAGTCTTTGAACTATTGGCATAGTTTTGAAAAGTTTTTCCATTTTTTACTTCCTTTCATAGAGCAACTATTTCAGCTTCCAATGCTTCTACTTCCTTATTGTTTTCCTTTAATTCTTTCCTAAGAGATTGTTCAATTTGCTTGTATTCTTCAATCTTGATTTTAAGGTTGAGAATCTGTTCTCTTTCTGTCTTCAATTCATCTTCAAGAGTGTTTACATGCTTCTTCTTGGCTTTGAGCTCTTTGATAACCCTGATCACTTCATTTTGAAATTCACCCTCAGCCATTTCTTCTTGTTAATCAAGTGCCTCTTTCTTATTGTGCTTGGCCATCAAAAATACTCTTCCATTGAATTCTTTTTCATTATCACTATCTTCTTTGGATGAGGAACTATCTTCTTTGATGAAGAAACTTTTCTTAAACTATTTTTTCTTTCCTTGCTTGTTTAACTTCCTAGGACCTTTCTTTCCTTTTGTAACAACCTCATTTTGTGAGGAAATTTTGCTGCAAAATTCCCAACATCACCACAATCAAGACATATTAATGGAAGTTTAGCTTTGAATTTTCCCATACCTGTTCTCATTTTCCATGTGAAGTAGACAAATTATTTATCTGAGCACCCTTCTTTACCTTCTTCCTTTTCTTCATCCTTACAACTGCAAGTTTTTTCTTTTCGAGTCTGCTTGTCCTTACCATTCTTCTTGGATGCGGAAAATGTTGTTTCTAAGTGAGATGTGCCATCCTCTTCTTCAATCCTAATTTCATATGCTATAAGAATTCCATGCAATTCATCTATGCTGAGCTTGGTCAGATTCAATCTATGTTCCAAGATAGACACCTTAGGGTTGAATCTTGTAGGCAAGGTTCTAAGGATCTTTTAGACAACAATTTTCATGTCAAAATGTTCTCCCAAACCTTCCAATGGATTTTTTGTTTCATAAACGCATTGAAAGTATGCAACAATATCTTCATCTTCCTTCATTTTTAGTTGCTCAAATTTTTCCCTGAAAATTTGAAGCTTTTCTTCTTTCACCTTTGAGTCACTCGCATATATATTTTCAAGCTTTCTCCATACCTCTTTAGAAATTTTACAGCTCAATACATTAAGATAAACATATTCAATAAGCCCACTGATAATAAGATATTTAGCCTTTGCATTGTTATCACCTAGATTGACCTCAGGCTGAAGGGAGGCAATGCCATGGTAACCACAAACCAAGCTTAGCCAAGTAGCTAACCCTACTAGGCCAGGAGAGGGCTCTCTCCGTAAGGATCTCAGTCAAGATGAATGAATCAGGTAAAGGATTTTAGGCTAGGTATAGTAGCATATGAAATTTTTGATTGGATTTTGTAGGGGTTTTGCTGGATGAGGAGGAGTTAGGCAGTTTAGGTCTGGGAAGTTAAGTCAGAAATGCAGGGTGTTATATGGGGCAAGGTAGGTAGAGGCTTTAACACTCTTAGGCTTGATGGAGTGAGATGTTTTAGACTGGTGAGAAGCTAATAAGGGCATGTGACAATCATGGATCCTTCTTGGACTGCAGAAAACATGAAATGATGGATGGTTTCCCAAGGAAGAGCACTGATGCAATGGATTTTACTTATTAAACATGAAAACATTCAACTAGAAGCAATGAAATGATTGATGGAATACATAAAACATATAAACATATAATCACAGAAGAAGAAATTATAATAGAACTCCATACCACAGGGATCCCATAAAAATAGCTGCAATTCTTATTAATTTCCTGCCAAACTGCTTACAAAGGTGCACAATCAAGCTCTGAGCATCAACACTAAGTCCAACTAGTAAAATGACTGAGAAACTACATGATATAGGGCTCAAAACAACTAATCCTAGCCTCAGGGGTCAAATCCATGAGAGGAGGAGAAGTTGCACAAAAGACTGAACTGATAGCTAAAGACTAGGGTGGTCAAACTGACTCATCCCTAATATGAGGTAAACTGATTCATTACATGCCACTTAGGCCATTCATTTGATGTATCTACCCTAGGTAACAAAAATATACTTTAATTACATAATCATCATGAATTACATCAATGAAAAATCAAAATCCCACAAGTGAAAAGTATTTTCTGAGAGAAAAAGTGAAAAATTTGCCTACCTGTCAAGTGCACAACGCTAGTTCCAAACACGCAGTGCCTGAAGGAAATGCGCAACGCCATCTTCAAGGTGAGTTTTGACTGCCTTCCTGGTGTCCAAATGCAGATCAAGATAGCTCATTGGAAAGCTTATCCTATCTAGTTTCCAAAATTTCCCCTAGTTTCCAAAATGAGCTTGATTTTCCCCTCCAAAACTGTAATCTCCCAATATTGCTTAAACGCACAACGCTTGGCTCAGAAAATAGGCAGAAACATGATTTTTAGGTGTTTTTTTCCTTTTCCACCTAGTAGTTTTGACTTTCAAATCTGGAAACATGGTTTTATTGAGTGTAAATGGTCTTATGTATCCAATGGTGGTGGCCATTCCTCCAAAAAATTCCCCAAAAAAGTGCGCAATGTCCTAGGCGCTACACGTTTGACCAAGGGACTCATATAAAAATTACTGAAGGAAGTGCACAGCGCTAAGAGGAAACACACAGTGCCACTTTCAGTTCCTTTTGAATACCTTACCTGTGTCTAAATTAGGTGTAGGATAGTTCGTTGGATACCTTTTTGACTCTACTTTCGAGAACATCTTGAATTTTTCAATTTGGAGTTCATTTGACCTATCAAAAGCTCAATCTCCCAAGACTGGTCAAAATGTGCAGAATGAGGCTGCCAAAATGCAGAGTGCTATTTCAGTTAACTTTTGGAGGTCTTCCTCAACTCCAACTTGAGATCGTGATAGCTCATTGGAAATATAACTATGCCTAGTTATCATTTGACTCATCAAGCAAGTCATTTGGCCACTCCATCTAGGAGAAATATTTATTTTCCCAGGGTCACTCCAGAAGTGCATCAACTCTCCTTAGGCAACTGTATTTTTGACATTTCTCTAAAACCATGACACCTGTGTAAAAATTGAAGGAGTTTTTTCTACCTCGGCCTATTGTGGACAAAATCCTCTCTCACTTTTTCCAAATTCTTCCCTGTTTGGTCTAAAACATAGTTTGAAAAAAAACCAGCCCTATGTGTGGCAAGTGATTTGTCCCTTGGAATGACTTATTGAAAAATGTTGAAGACATGATGTATATGAGTTGGAATGGCCTCATACTCACTAAAATGACCTCCCTTATGTCTCATATACTTAGATGTCTTTGATTTCATAGCCAACCCTAGCTTAATGGGTGAGGACATTAGGGTTTAGTGCTTGTGGAAAATGATGATTTGGACAGCCTTGGGGAAAAACAACTCCCTTTGGCATGCACTTAACCCTTTGAAACTTTACCCTTTCACTTGACTATTTCCTTTGAAAAATTGATCTTTTGATGGTCTGGCATCTTTGGCGCACTGAGTTAATAGCCTGGGATGGTGAAATTATTACATTTGAAAGACATAAAATTACATAATGAAATAAGCATTTCTCTTTACAAATCATCTTCACTTGGTGAAGGGATGTTATTTGATCACCCTTTACTTGCTGGTCTTATGCAATGAATGGAACCTTGGAAACCCTAATGACCTAATGAAACCTTGAAAAACCATAAAGGCCTAATGAGACCTTGAAGGACTGAATTTCAAGATGACATAACGATCTCATGACTAATACAAATGGCATGATAAAAATAACTTTATGGATGATGTACAATCAACAAGATATGAAACTATGCCAGCAAGTAATCTCGTTTAGGGAAGGGTGATGTTTTTGGACTAGGACTACCATCAGTGACTAATTTTTTGCATGACCTAGTGGAATGATAAAAAATTGCTAAATCAGACCCCTAAAATGATATGAAAAGAGTATTTTTGATCACTAATGGAAAGATGCAAATATTGGCACTAAAATGCATCATATACCATATTTGTCTTTCCTTGTTCATCCTAGGTTGGTGTGAAGCCTTTGTCAATGATTTCTCATACTTCGTATCCTTGCACCAACAAGTGGACCTGCATTCTTCCACTCCAAAGTGCATAGTTATTTACATTGAGCAAAGGAACTCTATTCTTAGCATACTCTACGATCTGCTTCTAGTTGATAGACTTCTATTGAAGGAACCAAGCTCTTATTCCAATTGTTGGAAATACTGAGTGGGATTGAATAAGTATTCCTTACCAATTAGCAATTTTAAATATTTTCAGAGCATTAGTTAATCTTCAATTATTATTATTGTTTATACAATAATAACAGTAAATAAAATAACACAGTAGGCACAAGAATTTTAGGTGGAAAACCCCCTCCGGGTCAAAAACCATCAAACTCTTTTCTAATAAATTCTTTAATATTCAGCCCCAACTAAAATGAAATCAACAACTTCATAGAATTCTAGAAAATCATTCTTCTCCAGCTCCAACTGTAAGGACACCCCAACGCCTTGGTTTCTTCAGTAATCACTGAATGGATGCCCCAACACCCTAGCGAGCCACAAATCACCGTAGCACCATCTGACCACCTTGAAGTTTTCATAGGTCCCAACTTGTAGGTGACTTCATACACCTACCTAGCACCTCCCTACCACCCTATAATGACTGAAATAAGACAATACTGTGGATTCCAAAACCAGGGACAACAATCCACGATACAATAAAATGTGTAATGATTTGCGTGTACTTAACCAAATACCTAATCAATTTATGACCTGCAACCCTACCATGAAATCATCCCAACAGTGACTCCTATACCTCCCAACACTGCCTCTTCGAATCTAGGTAGACTGACTCTTTCAAAATTGACTCTTTTACAATCTTTACAATGATGACTCTTTTACAAATGACACTTTTACAAATTTACAATGATGACTCTTTTATAAACGACTCTTTTACAACTTTATAATGATGACTCTTGGCCTTAACAATACTTCACGATATCTAGATGGTTGTCATGTCTTCAAGGATGTCCCGTTGAAATGCTTCCTTTGATTTGATACTTATTCTCTTGAATTCTTGCTTGATGTTGTACTTGAATCTTCTTCTACTTGCATGCAAAATTTTCTCGGCAAAACCAATTCCAAAACAAAACAAAATACCCTTCAACTTACCTCTATCTGCAAAACACATGTAAGTTCATAATAATGAATAAATACAAATTAAAATTAAAATGCGTACCTAAAGTGTGCTTTTCATTATTGTTGTAGGCTTTTTGCAACAGTAGACAAAGACTTCCACTCTTAATATAGGTCTGGATTCTATGCAAGACTATATCCAAAACTGACCTAAAGATATATACAATAAAAAATGACAACAAACCCTAGACTTGTGATGGACCAAGTTCTAAGTACAGCAACAGAGACCATTCTATCAACTATGACAAGAAAAGTAACATGGAATTACAACATCATATAGATTTAGAAGACTTGGTGTAGCATCAAGAATATGCAGCATCAAATGCATAATATCAAGGGTAGGACATCTGAAATGTGGTATCAAAACTAGCTGTGACATATAGAGACATAGAGATATAACCGAGACCCTTTATATACTTGTGTTGTCCTGAAAAAAACATATGTTAGAGATAATACTCAAAATTCAAATGTAAACACTAATCATACGTACCTTGTTCTAGGATACCTACCCTTGATTGTTGATGTGTGTTCCTTACTGGAATGATCCTTGAATGCATGATTTTTCTTACCTTCTGAATATCAATATTGAATCTATTATATATATGTAATTTTGGATATCTAGGGTTTGAAATTTCGTCCTGTGGTAGCCCTTCGAGACCTCTTTCCAACCCCATAATTCTGATCAAGACAGGGTTCTTCAAGAAAGAGTTATGCCCAATCTCCCACGATGACCAGATTATAGACTGGTTCAGTAGAGTGAATGTGTACGAAGTGCCACATGTCACTGGTGCAACCTTCAGCCCTGAAAACGATACCCAACAAACTAAAGTTTGTCCTCTTTCTATTACTATTTACGAAATGTGAATCCAATGCTTAGAGGGAAATTTATGACGATTTTCCCAATTCCACCTGTTTGACATGCAATTTGGGAGCCTACAAAAACCCTAACTTCCTCAGATCATATCTCTGAAAATATAGTGAACCAAGATCTGAAATTCGATCACAAGTTTCATCAAGATTTCATATCAGATGGGTTTTAATTTCAGCTTGTGAATCTTTGCATAAATAAAGTTATAGCAAAAATTCCACGATGATCTATTTGAAGCCGCAAAATATGAAGGTCACTATATAGATGAATGTCTTGATTTAAGAGGGTCCTCAAAAAGTGAAAGTTGGAGGGGTTTTAGGAGCAATTTTTTTATTATTAATTATTTACTATTCAATGACCACAACCAATTATGCGTTCCATGCCACAACCCCATATGGTTTTAGCCCACTAATTGGGGTTACTAACTTCAAACATGAATATCTATCAAACTGTGAAGAATTACATGGCATGCCATATATCAACAGAAACATCTTGATGAGTAGAATCCATGTATAAGATCCTTAACTCAGAATAGAGTAAATTTTCAAGTTAAAATACCCATTCAAGATTAGGGTAGCCCCTGGTGCTACTTGGGTTGACATAAATGACAACAACTGATCAACAATCCATCCACTAGCTATGATGTATTGTCCACAACCCATGCTTAAACCATGTTTTCCTCAAGTTCCTAACCAACTACAAGTCATACGTAATATTTCTAGGCTTGGATTATTAGGGAAAGAACAAAATACTACCCACATACATGCCCATGAGATATCAATAGGAAAAATATTAGTTGACCACTTCTTGTAAACAAGCTAAATGTGTTTATCACACTTAAAGCCAAGGTAATATACATGGT
The DNA here is from genome assembly GCA_000404065.3 of Pinus taeda. Taxonomy (NCBI): domain Eukaryota; kingdom Viridiplantae; phylum Streptophyta; class Pinopsida; order Pinales; family Pinaceae; genus Pinus; species Pinus taeda. Next base: position 16,208 of record APFE030967633.1, on the reverse strand, counting down.
CATTCCTACATGCATGCACGTGGGCATGGAATAGGTATAACATGGGTTGAATATTTTTTAGAGACAAATAATATATTGGTTAACCATGAGACATGAACCAACAAGGCACATTTGCTCACATTTAGGTCAAATAAAAAAGTGGTCAAAATAGAACATACAAAAAAATGTAACAAAACATAGAAAGGTTGCATTTTAATGAAGCAAAAAATAAATAATCAAATCAACAAGATGGACTTTAAAAAGCATGAGACTTAAGAAATATCAAACTAAAAATGGAATACATGTAAGAAAGCAAACTTCTCCATAAATTTACATTTGCAAGCAAATGAAAATATGAAAACCAAGAATATAATTGAAGTAAACGTCAAGCATGCTAATATAAACAAGCAAGCAAATCTTGACATGTACAAGTTATTTTCCTCAGTGTCAAGCAATATTTGTGTAACTCTGAATCAATTGTATGATTTGAATTAAGAAATTATTGATATATACATTAATAGGGAGACTCTTGGAATTCAAATTCTAGTTTCTCTTCACCTTATCTATTTTCCTATTTACAATATTCATAATATTTCCTAATCCCAAATATTAGGTTTCAACATTCCCCCCCTTAACCTGAAGGGATTTTGGTGAGTCCAAGCATAATTATGTATTTTACTATTTTTCTCTTCCAGAGGCTTTGGTAAAGATGTCTGCAATCTTCTCGTTTATGGAACAATAGCATAGGTAAATAGTCTTGGCCTCAACATGATGTCGAATTAGATAATACTTTGTATTGATATACTTGGTTCAATCATGTAACTTTGGGTTCTTGGTCAACTTTATTACACAAGTGTCATCAATCAAAAGAGGAGTTTAATGCACTTGTTTCTCCTTCATGTCTTCCATAATTTTCCTGAGCCAAACAATTTCATTCATTGCTTTTGCAATTGCCACATATTCAGCCTTAGTTGTGGAATCTGGTGGAGCTGTCTATTTGTGTGACCTCTAGGAGACAACTCCTGATCTAAGACTCGTAACATAACCTAAAGTAGATACTCCATTTTCTTTATCTCTGTCAAAACTTGAATCAAAGTATCAAACCAATTTGAAGTCATTGACATCTGTATAATTGAGTCCAAAGACTTGAGCTCCCTTCAAGTGCTTTACAATTCTTTTTGCAACAGACTAATGAACCTCATAAGGCCTTTTCATAAACCTGGAGAAGATTCCAACAATAAATTAAATGTTTGGTCTAGTAGTAGTTAGGTTGTTGAGACTTCCTAAAAGTTGTTTGTAATTTGTTGCATCCTCAAATTCATTTCTTTAAGTGGATGTGAGCTTTAAATTCTTCTCCATTAGAGTGATCAAAGGATTGCAATTAGTCATGCCAAATTTGTTCAACAAATATGCAATTTGCTTCTTTTGAGAGAGGAATATAAACTTCAAATGTTGGGTTACTTCAATAGCAAGATAGTAGTGAACATATTCCCATATCTATCATTTAAAATCCTTTCCTTATTTCTTTATTTATGGTTGCAATGTAATTTTCATTATTCCATGTCATCAGAAGATCATCTACATACACCACAAGATATACAATTATTTTTCCACCTTTCTTGACAAACAAAGGCACATCATCAAGATCACAATGGTTGAAATTAAGTTTTATAATATGCTTAGTCAATTTCTCATACTAGGCTCGTTGTGTTTGTTTGAGGCCATACAAGGATTTGACAATATTACATACTTTGTGCTTCTGTCCCTTCGCAAAAAATCCTTCTGGTTGGCACATAAAAACATTCTCTCTCAAATATCCATTCAAGAAATTAATTTTTACATCCATTCGATGGAATTTCAGAAAGTTCCAAGTTGCCAAGGAAAAGAGAGTATGGATGGTAGTCCATTTTTCTATGGGGGAAAATGTCTCCTCATAGTCTACCCCTTCCTTTTGTTAATAACCTTTTTCCATGAGCCTAGCTTTATGCTTGTGAAGTAAGCCATTTTCTTTTTACTCGTTCTTGAAGACCACTTGCAACCTATTGGTTTGGTTCCTAATGGAGGATCAACTAGTGTCCAAGTTCCATTCTTCATCAAAGCATCATATTATTTTTTCATTGCTTATTTCCATTCATCATGCAAAGCGACTTATTTGAAAGGAAGTTGGTTGAAAATATGTAGAAAAATTTAATCTAAAATCATAAGAAATCTCTATATTAACAGGTGAATCAAAATCATATACATCACCTCCATTCTGTCTAGTAGAGCTTCATGTCCCTGTCTTTCCAACCTCATCAGGATGAACATTTTCAAGTGTTTTTGTGAGCCATTTTGAAGGACCTTTATGAGATGGCCTAGGTTATTCAATTGACAGAGATGAGCCTAAATCAATATTTAGCCTTACGATTCTCTCAATCACATCACTCAAAGCATTTTCTTGATTAGTGGTTGGAGCTTCATGAGGGGGAGAGAGTGTTTCAGAAGGAGATTCCACAAATTGATCCAGTATAGGGATCTCCCCTTAAATATGTGGAATCTCATTATCAAATTCTTGAAAGGATTTTACATGTCTAAATCTATCCAAGAAATCAAGTTGTCACTTAACAACATTTCCAGTCTTGGAAGATTCAAGAAAAATGACATCTTTAGATATTATAAAATTTGCATTTACTTCATCATAGAGACAATATTCTTTGGAGGTATCTGAGTACCCCAAGAAGATACATTTTCGACTTCTTGCACCAATTTTGTTTCTTTGTTCCTTAGGTATCAAGGCATAACATGTGGAACCAAAAACCCTGAGATGCCTCACCTAAGGAATGTGACCATACCAAATTTTGTAAGGAGTCACGTTTTTGAGAGCAGGAGATGGACACCTATTCTTAATATACACAACAAATAGAATTGCATCAGCCCAAAACACCAGCTCAACATTTTTGAAAAACATCATTGAACGCACCATATTGAAGATTTTCCTATTCACTCTTTCAGATACACCATTCTATTGAGGATTATAAGGCATGATTGTTTGCTGCTAGATCCCATGTCAGTGAAGGTAATATTCAAATTCATTTGAAGTATATTGCTTTCCATTATAAGTATGAATAGAGCCAATATGATATTGTGTATCATTTTCAATCCATGCATGAAAGTTTCAAAAGCTTTAGATTTGTTCTTCAATAGATATACCTAACACATTGTGGTGTAGTCATCAATAAAATTCATCATCTATTTATTAACATTTTCAAAAATAACAGGCATAGGGCCACATAAGTTAGAATGAATAAGTTAAAGATTTCTATGTTCTTTGGAATGAGAATCATGAAAATAATGTTTATTTTGCTTTCCTAAGATACAAGCATCACATTGCTTAAGTTTCCTAGGAATGGTAGGAAAACCAATAACACCATTTTTCTTCAATAAGCATGGGTTTTCATAGTTCAAATGTCCAAAATCTAATATGCCACAAGAGATTAGATGGTAGTGTACCTTCACCAAATTCAGAACTATATGAAATTTTTTGTGCACGAGCAAAGGTTCCTTGTAGCTTCAGGACACTGTCTTATTTTTTCCCAATCATGACAAGTGTGTTGCCTAATGATTTTCTGACCTCAACATTTCCATCAAACATATGGATGGAGTCTCCTTGTAGGAAGATGTGAACCGAAGAAAATAAGTTTCTCTACAACTCTGGGAGATATATAACATCATGTGGAAGAAATTTTGGGAGACCATGTAGTTTGATCCTGATGATGCCAAGCCCTGATGGCTTGAGTTTTGAATTGTCTGCAAAATAAACTGCTCCATCAACATTGTCAGTGAATTATTCAAATAAATATCTTCTAAAAGTAAGGTGAAAAGTTACTCTTGAATCAAGCAACCATGCATATTTCCACGAAGCAAGTGAAGCATTAAACAAGTCTACAGTTACTCCAATATTGCAAAGTTCCACAACATAATGAGAGGATTCAGGTGCTTTACCTTTCCCTTGATCTGATGATTTTCCTTTCTCTTCATCCTTTTCCTGTCTAATCCTATCCCAAGGGAGATTACATTTGGAAGAATCATGTCCATTTTTGTCACACAATATGCAATTAATATCATATTTTCCTCCTTGGTAATGTCTTCCCCCTACCTCTATTATTCTTCCTTCCATGTCCTCTTCACCCACCTCTTCCTCTAAAATAATCTTGTGCCTAGTTCTTCTCTTTTTGTGCAAGGAAAACATATTCTTCATGAGACTGAGCAATTGTCTTCTTCTTCCCAAAATATTTATCTCTTTCAGTAAACTACTCCACAAAGAGAGTCAAAGGAAATCTCCTTAAGTTTTCCACTAGCTTGCAATGACTCAAGATAATGGGAATAAGTGGGATACAATGCCTTGATGAAAGTTGTGAGAGGAACATCCATTTTAACAACAATAGATTCTATATCATGCACAATATATCTTGTTTTAGAGTCTAATGCAAGGGGATCATCATATTTTAATTCTAAATTGAACAACTTGATCATTACTTGGACTACTTCAAGCTTAGAATGTGAGTCATATGATGTTTTCAACCTCTTTAAAGCACCAAAAGCATCTATAAATGACATAATATGATGGATCACCTCTTCATTGATTGATGTTGCAATCAAGACATAGGCCTTACTATTCTTTTTCTCCCATATAGCGACCTCTTTTTCAGAAGTGAGATTTTTAGGAGGATTGCCTCCTTCTCCTTTAGAAAATCCTTTCCACAACTCATTAAAAATTAGGGTATGTTTTATCTTCTTGGACCATTCATGATAGTTCTCTTTTCTAGAAAGAATTTCTCTAACTATAGAGATGAATGAATGCATCATATTTTTTTTTGAATTGGACCATAAATAGTCACAAAACAATTGATATATCTTTGCAATAAAATTAATTGGTATACAATTTCAAATACCATGTCTCAAATACTAACCATAATTCACAAATTTCAACATAATTAAGAATTTGATTGAACTGATGCAATAATATATCACCATAACGTGTCGAACCAATTCATACAATAGCATATCACTGCAACACATTCTTCACACCATACCAAACCATGCCAAACCATACCATACCATACATATTTAAACACACCATACCAAACCATACATATTTAAACAATTCAAACTCACCATAAACGATCTTCAATGCAACACTAACAAAGCATAGTTTACATTCTTCAAAACACATTCAACAAAAAAAAATTGCATACGACATGGAACTCATTGCATAGGACCACAACACATGATGTCATTGCATGATAGGCTGTTAGTCTTCAAGAGATTATATATAATATATATATATATATTATATATAATATATATATATATATATATATATATATATATATATTATATATAGATATATATATATTATATATAGATATATAGGGAGACTCTTAGAATTCAAATTTTAGTGTCTCTTCATCTTATCCATTTTCTTATTTACAATATTTACAAATCCCAAAGATTAGATGTGAATATTTAGGGGCAAACCAACTTAAATATCTCTTCAAATTTAGTCATTTATCAAAAGGACAGTTTTAGCTCTCTACATGTCTTGGAGATGATAAGTTTTGAGGCTAATATTTAAAAAAACTCTAATGATTAGCAAACCTTTGCTTTACATTGTCTCTTTCCTCCTCTCGCTTCAACAAAATAAAAATTTAATTTGAATGGCCAAGGATTCCTCCTTGTTTATCACTTATGGGAGGTACAAACAAGGTGGAAAGAAATTAAGAGGTAGGATTATTTTTTTTGCCAATTACAATGGCGGTTAACCACCATTTTTCTTACAATCTTGATCAAGTTTGTATTCATACACTCTACAATAACATTCCTCTGGGGATATTATTTGGATGATTAATGTAAGATAATTTCCTTCTCTAATATAAACTTTAATGATACTCCAGATGAAAAATATGAGGCAATTCCCAATGCAAAAAAAAAGGTAGTCTAAACCTAGTAATGATCCAACCCTAGAAATCAAATCATTGTTGTGTCATTCATATTAGTTATTAGTATTATTGGGATCCTCTCTCAGGGTGTAATGTGGGGTTAAAGGGATTATTAGAGAAATAATATTGTGAATATAGTAGCCATGAATGTAAATTCAAATATGTCCATTATGTTTGCTATTATTAAACAGGGACCATTAGGTAGTTATGGTGGAATAAATGTAACAATATCTTATCAAAGATTGCCCACTGAGTAGTTTTCATGTGGTTATAAAAAAGGTTTTCTGGCTAGCTCTAAGTAAGGATGGGGTCTTCCTTATGAATCATGTGTAGGAGTATATTGTATTTGGAGATTAGTTCATTAGGAGGTTACCCCCTCTAAGAGGCAAGTGAACAAGGGTATATTCCTTCCATAAAAGGATCATGATCCAATGTTGCCTTACCTTAAGGGTTTTGATATTGAATAAAGTGTGTTGTATTTGGAATATTAATTGTGGTTCATGTTTTAGGATTAAATATCATAATGATTATTATTGGAGTTTTTTATTGGGCAAGAAAGTATAAGAATTATTTATTTATTTATACTTGTTTTTTCTTGTTGTGGATTCTTCAAGGGAAAAAAAGGGTTGTGACACTCATATCCATTGTTGTAATTTTTTTCATAATAAACAAATTACAAATATGAATCCTATTGAATAAACACCCAATTTTGAAAAAAACACATCCAAATCATAGTTCAAGAGGTGAAGATATCATTGAATGAAATTCAACTATTCTAGGGTTTTTCTTGTGATGGTCTCATATATTGTAGAGTAGTATCTTTTGAGATAGAGAAGGGATTATTTCCAGATTGACACAATTAAATATAGGATTTTTGCAGTTTCAAGTTGGTATATGATATTATTCACTTGCTATATTCAACATAAAATACCCTTGTAATTATCTACCGTCAAACTCCCTGTGAAACCAAACAATGACACTGAAGTGAAACATGCCACCAGAGAATCAAATATTGATAAGAATCTTATAGGATATGATCCAAGAGGATTCCATTGATTCAGTTACACATTGATCAGTTCATACCAGCATCATCTTCAGTATCCAATGTGGTCAGAAAAATCATGGGTAAATGTTCAGTTATGGTTGTGAAGTGAATGGTGCCATGAATTGGTAAGGTACCTTAAAATTGGACTTTAGCTTAAACATGATAAAAACCTAAGCTAAAGGGAAAAAAAAACCTAAACCTAATCCTAAACACCAAAATTATTTTAAAACCTAAGTTTTGATCACATTCAAACCCCGAGATTAAACCCTAAACCTATTACAGCCCCTAAGAATTATGTTCTAACACATAAAACCCTAAAACCTAAAGTCTCGACCAATATATTAAACCACAAAATACAATACATAGTCAGATGACCACGTGGGCAGTCTAACCACGTCAGAAACATGTGACCAGGCATGAGTTTAAGTGTGGGTTGTCCAAAACCATCAGAGGGCAGTCACCTAACCACAGCCGAGCCCGTGTCGTGTGAACAGTTTACGCTGCAGGTTGTAAAAAATATGTATTAACCACATGCCTGACCGTGGGGTTTAGACCACATCGAAGCCACAACCATGTTAATGGGACTGGCTATGGTTAGCAAGTGTCCAGGGAAACCGTGTGGAAACCAAATAGTTCACTGCAATGGGAACCATGTTGGGTAATCGATGGCATGTCACAAGTGTAGCATGACAACAAGGGGAATTATTCAAACAAGTTAGCAGTTACCACCAAGCGCCCTGATTACATGTAGAAGGTTAAACCTTCCGCTAAGTTAGCTGACAACTAATGGTCAGAGGGCTATTCTAGGGTTCTAAAGTTGGTTTTGTTAAAGATTTTAAATTAAATGGTGAATCTCACTAAGTGACATTAAAAACTTATCCATAAACCCTAAAATCATATCTTCAAGTCAGTTGATGGATGCCAAACTAAGCAACAGTGGTTATGATGCATCTAACCACTGTATAAATAAGAATTTGCAAACTTGTGAAGAGTTAGTGAGGATTTTGAGTGTTTTTGATACTTGTCATTCAAAGGTTGAGACAGAGAGGCGGGCAATGTTTTGATCATATCTTGGGCATCCCGAGTTGGATTTGGAAACCATAAGCAACATTGGAAAGCTCGTTCAAAGAGCTTTCTAGTTACAAAGGTCAGAATTGCCTATGTGCAAGTTCAGTCTGACAGAATCCCTGTGTAAACAACTCCTTCTTTTCATTCCTAATAAAATTGGTCGCCCATCTTGAAGGCGAACCCAGAGACGTAGTCCATCAGGGATGAACTTCGTCATCAATCTCGCTGTTTGGTATAACTATGTTTTTACAGTCTATTGCTTCATTTCTTATGCATCTAATGATTTAAGTTCCATCACATATCATTCTTCATTGCTTATGTCTTCTCACTTAACGCACCTTTCGTTTCATTCAATTCATTAATCGGCGCTAATATATTCTGCTTAAGTTTTAATATATGATAGATCAGATCATATAATTTGGTATCACAGCAGGTTACAATAGTATAGTTATCCAATGAATGTTAACCAGGTCGAGGTCGCGACGTGGTGAGGGAACAATTGAAGAAGGCAATCCCAAAGTGGGAAAGCGAAGGACCGTTCATAAATTGACCATGTCAGTACCTCATGCAAGTGAAAACATTGAAACTAAGATGAGTGAAGAACAGTTTCAGTAGGGATTCTTGACTATGTAGCAGATGTTGGGAGAATTGTACGAAGACAAGAAGTCAAGAGATGTAGTTTCTTCTTCAAAGGCATTGAAGAAGGACAAAGGTAAAGGCAAGGTTAATAAACTTCCTTCACCTCCATCATCTCCATTATCATCTTCTTCATCTTCTTCTTCCAGTTCAGAATCAGGTGAAGAAAAGAAGTCTCATAAAAATTCTCTTTTAAAACTTGACATAAAGCTTGAGTTGCCTATTCATAATGGAGAAACGAGTCCTGAGAAATTAGATAATTGGATAAAGCAAATAGAAGTTTATTGTCGAATTCAAAATATCATTGATGATAAAAATAAGATCCAATTAGCTACCCTTAGGATGGGAGGTACAACCCTAATTTGGTGGGAAATTCAAACCCAGTTAGATTTAAGGCATAAGGGTAAAGTAATTTCTTCATGGACCAAGTTTCTAAAAGCCCTTAGAAAGCAATTTTATCCTTTAGGGTATATGCAGCAAACTGTAATTGATTAGCAACACTTGTGACAAGGGAAAGCACAAAGTGTTTAGGATTTCACTTAGGAATTCCGAAAGAAAGCACTTTCACTTGGAATCTCAATGAAGTCAAGAGAAACTTTTTTAAAGTATATCGATAGTCTGCATTCTTATTTACAACATACGTTGTTAATGTTTAATCCAAATGACTTTGATCAAGTTTGTGTACAAGCTATTCATTTTGAATCATGAGGTAGACCTTTCAAGTTTACACCAAAAACTTCCAAGCAGTTGGAAAACAAATATTCAAAGGATAGTAAGAGGAAGGGTTTTAATAAAGGAAAGAAATCGACAATAGTTCAAAAAGACAATGATCGAACTACCTGCACACATTGTCAGAGAGTTGGCGATGACCAAGCTAGATGTTGGAAGCTTCATTAGGAACTCAGACCTCAGAAGTTTCAGAAGAAGAAGGGTGAGAAGAAAGCTATTACAGTTGTCCAACATGATCTTGGTTCGGATTCAGGAGATGAATCAAAGGTAACTTCCATGGTATTAGCAAGTAAAATTTCTGATGTAACCTCTAGTTCTAATGCTACTACTACCTCTTCAAACATAATTTCTCCAAATCGGGATAAAAGAGTTGAACTCTTCCAAATAAGGATTATCTCTAAGCATAAAAAAATAGACACATTATTTGATAGCAGGTCACAAGCTAATCTAATATCTACAGATCTAGTAAAGAAAATGGGTTTGGAAACTTATGATCATCCAACACCATACCCATTAGGATGGCTTACTAAGGATACATAGCTAAAAGTAACTAAGCAGTGTCACTTAAAGTTTTCCATTGCAAATAATTTTGTTGATGAAGTAGATCTAGATGTGATTCCAGCTAATATATGTTGCGTTGTGCTAGGGATTCCTTACCTTTATGACCGTGATGCAATATTTTACCAAAAATAGCATAAGTATATCTTAAAGAAGGATGGAATTGAATTTATTATTAGAGCACATAAAACTAAAACTCAACTAGATTTAGTTACTGCAAATAAATGAAGCGGTTGATTAGTTCTAGTAAGAAATATGTTCTCTTAATGATCAAAGAACAACCTAAGGATTTTAAAGATGCTTTTTCAAGTTGTGAAATTCCATTTAAAGATAGTTTGGTTGAAATAGTAGAATCTTTTTCAAGTCTTTTTGAAGATCCCAAACATCTTCCTCCTAAGAGAGAAATACAACATGAGATTCAGTTATTGTCAGATGCTACTCTTCCGAATGTTGGAATGTGTCATATGTTAGTCATAGAAAATGAGGAAATCAAGAAGAAAATCCAAGACTTGTTAGAGAAAGGTTTTATCCAGCGAAATTCTTTTCCATATGGTTCACCCATAATCTTAGTGCCAAAGAAAGATGGTACATGGAGAATGTGTGTCAATTTTAGATCCTTAAATAAAATTACCATCAAGAACAGGTATCCTCTTCTGAGAATAGATGATTTTCTTGATCAACTAAGACTTGCCAAATGTGAGTTTGGAAGGACTTCACTAAATTATCTTGGTTACATAGTTGGAGGAGGTAATATAAAAGTAGATCTAGCTAAAATTGAAGCAATTTTTAAGTGGCCAAGACCACAAAATGTAACTAAAGTTTGAAGTTTCTTAGGTGCAGTTCAGTATTGGAGATTTTTTTTTTCTCAATTTTCTTTAATTGCAGCACCACTACATGCTTTAACGGGGTCTAAAGTTACTTTTTAGTGGGGAGGAAAGCAACAAAAATCTTTCGATAATCTTAAGAAAAATCTAGTCACAACTCCAATATTAGCTTTTCCTGACATACAACATCCATTTGAGATAGAGACTGATGCTAGTGGTTATGCCATGGGTACAGTTTTATTACAGAAAGGAAAACCCATTTGTTTTCATTCAAAGACTTTTTCCAAGGCAGTGATAAATTATCCAACTTATGACAAAAATTGTTTGCTTTGGTAGAAAGTTTTAAATAATGGAAACATTATTTAATGGGAAAAGAAACTTTGATTCATACAAACCATCAGCCACTTCAGTACCTTCAGTCACAGACTAAATTGAAACAATCTTGCCATTATAGGTGGATGGGATTTCTTCAGCAGTTTCATTTAGTCATCAATTATAAGAAGGGAACAACGAATAAAGTAGCTGATATGTTATCAAGACCATCTTTTAATGCTTTAGTAGTACTTCAAAATATTAATTTAAAGCATGAAAGTTATTTAATTAGAACAATATGCTACAGATGTTGATTTCAAAGATGTTTATGAATCACTGACTCAGGGTACTCAGATTGAAGAAATCAATTATCATGTTAATGACAGGTTGTTATATCATCTGGGTAAGTTGTGCATACCACAGACAGAAAGGGTGCATGTCATATGGGAAGCTCATTCTTCTTGTATATCAGGACATTTTTGCGTAAGTAAGACAATGGCGAAAATACAAAGGTATTGTTACTACTCTGAATGTATGAAACAATTGTTAAATACATTAAGGGATGTATAATGTGTTCCACAAGCAAGCCAATCAATCAAAATATTGGACTATATATGCCACTTCTAGTTCCTTTATGACCATGGGACAATATTTCCATGGATTTCATAGGAGGATTACCAATGTCGAGGAGAGGACATGATTATATGTATGTTGTGGTGGATCTATTCAACAAAATGTGCATTCTGATTTCATGCAAAAAGAAAGTCACTGCTGAGTAGACTGCACAGATGTTCTTTGAACAGGTATAGGTTCATTTTGGGTAACCTACTTCTATTATTTATGATCGAGATACTCATTTTGTAGGAGAATTATGGTCCACTTTGTGGGGACTCATGGACACAAAACTGAAGAAGAGCACAACTTTTCATCCACAGACAGATGGACAAATAGAAGCGGTTAACAGAACCATGATACAAATCCTTTGAGGTTATTTTAGCAAACATCCCAAGCTGTGGGATGAATCATTGTCTTATGTGCAACATGCTTATAATAGAGCCTTGCATTCTTCGACTAATAAGTCACCATTTGAAACATGCTTTGGGTATCTACCTAAATCACCGATGGATTTCATGTTTAGAGAAGATGTAGAAATAGATGGAGATAGAGAAGCAAACAAGGTGCTTAAGTTCATTGAATGGATACAACAAATGCACGAAGAAATTCAAGAACAATTAGAGAAGAGTTAAGCTAAGTTCAAAGGTCGCCATGACAAGCTTTGAGTTGATCATCGTTTTCAGATCGAAGATCAGGTATGGTTATATATCAGTAAGGAAAGATTGAAAGGAGAAGGTAAAAAATTGAAACCCATCAGGTATGGACCTTTTAGGATTATAGAGAAGATTAGTAACAATGATTTTCGACTAGATTTACCTTCTTATATGCGAATTTATTCAGTGGTTAATGTGGAAAATATGAAGTTGTATGAACCTCTGGTGATCATGGATCTAGAGGAGGATACTTAGATTCTGACTATTGATGATCTAGCACTTGATTATATGACAGAATTGCAGGAATATACTATCTTGGATAGAAGAACTCGTTCTTCAAAGAGAGGCGATGTTGAGTACCTTCGAGTGGGACTCAAAGATACAAATCCGAGAAAGGAAAAGTGGATGGATATCGGGAGAGTGAGGGAGCTCTACCCTCACCTAGTCTCAATTAGAATCCAAATTTTGCGGTCCAAAATATTTCAAGTGGAGAGGAATGATCCAGGAGGATTCCTTTGATTCAATTACACATTGATCAATTCGTACCAACATCATCTTCAGTATCCAATGTGGTCAATAAAATCATGGGTAAATGTTTAGTTATGGTTGTGAAGTAAATGGTGTCATGAATTGGTAAGGTACCTTAAAATTGGACTTTAGTTTAAACTTATCCATAAACCCTAAAATCATACCTTCAAGTCAACTGATGCATGCCAAAATGAACAGTAGTGGTTATGATGCATCTAACCACTGTATAAATGAGCATTTGAAAACTTGTTAAGAGTTAGTGAGGATTTTGAGTGTTTTTGATACTTGTCATTCATCGGTTGAAACAGAGAGGTGATCGATGTTTTGATCATATCTTGGGCATTCGGATTCAGATTTGGAAATCGTAAGTGGCGTTGGAAAGCTCGTTCAGAGAGATTTATAGTTATAGAGGTTAGAATTGCCTATGTGCAAGTTCATTCTGACAAAAACCTTGTGTAAAAAACTCCTTCTTTTCATTCCTAATAAAAACGGTTGCCCATCTTGAAAGCAGACCCGGAGACGTAGTCCATCAGGGACAAACTCCATCATCAATCTCGTTATTTGGTATAATTATGTTTTTATAGTATATTGCTTCATTTCTTATGCATCTAATGATTTAAGTTCTATTGCATATCCTTCTTCATTGCTTATTGTTGGCATTTTGGCACTGATTTAGAGCTATGGCATAGGTGTTGTCCTTGATGGCAACTCTCTTTGGTAACAGATCCCAGTTCAGGCTTTCATCATGAAGGAAAAGACATATACGCAGGTTCATTTAGACGAAGACACGTATACACGCAGGTTAGATGTTACAAAAGCGCGTATATGTTGGAGAACTTACTTTTGGACCATGGTAGTTAGTCCTTGGTATTTGAACCTATCATTTTGGACCATGGTGTCTCGTCAGGTTTGTTGATCCCAGGTATTGGATCCATGGTATTGATTTATTATGGTTTGGACCGTGGTATTGTGAAAGGCATAAGACTATAAAAGAGGAAGGAGATCATTTGGCAAATGATCATCTAAAACATTATTGAATATCTGATAAAGTGCTAGATCTGGAATACTAGTAATTGGGTTATGGTGCAAATCTGGATTTGAATGAAGGAGGAACCCTAGTGCAAAGAGAAGGATAAGTTCTATTGATGGGTCATAATCTTTAAGCTTGACTGATAGTATCTTTGTATGACTTTGGTTTGTTATATGCAGCGCTTACTTGATCTATAACACTGATAATCTAGGTTAATTAGTGTTTGAATATCTGAAAGAGCGAATTATCCTTTATAGATCTGTACGCAGGTTCAGTGAAGCTAAGGTGCGTATACATGCTAGTTCAATAAATGAAAACAGCGTATAAGCAGGTTGTTCCAAACACAGAGGTGTATGCATGCATGTTTCAGGTTATTGAAATAGCGTATATATTTTGATTTGTGATCTAGCTACTTTTGTTTATTGCTGTTGTGTTCTGGGTTCAGATTTTGGTGTGTGGTTTCTAGTACTATGTTTTGGGTACAGCTGTCAGAGAAGTATCTACTTGATTCAGATCTAATTGGTGAAAAGGAGATTGATTGATGGAGAAATTCTTGATGATTGATTGATGTTCATGGATCCAGTCTGAAAATTTATGAAACGTGGTCCCTGGAAGAAAGAGAAGGTTGTAGCCTTCAGTAGGCCAGCACCTATGCATTAGTATCTTGGCTAGTGCAAGAGATAAAGGGGGTTGTAGCTCCCTTCCAGGAGACGCTGGAGAACAAGAGAGGGTTGTAGCTCTCTGCAGGTTGCAGCCTGCGTACTGGTAAAGGACTGCACTAGTACATTGTAAAAGAAGTTTCTAATTTAAAAGAAGATATAGATGAATTGTAGCAGGTGGTTTTCACCCACATTGGGTTTCGACCTTATATCTTGTGTTCTTATGTGTGATTTTCTTTTTGCTCTGTTTTACTGTTTCTGGTTACTAGTTATTTGATTCTGAAACACAGATTAACAATCAACATCAGAAAGATGAAGTAAATTAAAAGTTTGCTTTGTATACACAGATTTCCTTATGCATAGTTGCGTATATACGCAGGTTTAATTAACTGAAGTAGCGTATATCATTTGATTTTTGAAAAAGGAATATTTGACTTGATAATATTGATTCACCCCCCCTCTCAGTGTTATTTCCAACAATTGGTATCAAAGCAGGTCCTTCAGAAGAAGCTTGATCGCTTGA